>PRKT01000314.1:24007-44743 GCA_003671525.1 Saccostrea glomerata
AAAAAATGTCAATTTTCCATCATTTTGAAGCTCCACTGAACCATAAATAATAAAAATATGGATCTCTCCAATATTTCATCAATAAGAACAAGGAATAGTATAATATCTCACAAATTATTGAGGACAGGGTCTCATCTCTATAAATAGTACAAATGTCTAAAAATAGACACATATGAAATTAACTGTTTAATGTTGATTTTCCACAAATTCTCAAATTAGAGATGGGAAATTTACCGACTTACTGTCATTAACTGTAACTGATATTATGTGACTGACAAGAACAAAAGAACATTCAATGGAATGCAGCATGATAAGCAGAGGTTTCCATTTCTATTTATAGTAACACATGTTTGAAAATAGACGTAATGCAAAAAATCTGGAAAATGCCGTTTTTTGTACTTTTTTCTAAAATTTTGGATGAATAATTGCTGACTATCTGTTTTTTAACTTCTATTGGCATATGGTGTCCAGCAAGTAAAAGAAAGCCTTATATCAAATACAAAATGAGAAGCAGTGGTTTCCATTTCTATTTATAGTAACACATGTTTAGAAATAGACGTACTGCAAAATATCGGAAAAATGTAGTTTTTTGTACTTTTTTCTCATATTTTGGATGAACAATTGCAGACTATATGTTTTTGACTGCTGTTGGCATATGGTTACCAACAAGTAAAAGAAAGCATATACGAAATACAGAATGAGAAGCAGAGGTTTCCATTTCTATTTATAGTAACACATGTTTGAAAATAGACATACTGCAAATTCTCGAGAAAATATAGACTTTTGCATTTTATTTAACATCAGGAATGGACAATTTTCAGACAAACGACTGATATTTGTTATTGACGGAAGGTGACTAAAGAGTATGAAAAAGCTTTAGCAGAAATATATAAGAATAATGTGTATGGGTATTTTTCCATTTCTACCTATACTAACGTATAATTATAAATAGACATTCAGCAATTAATCAAGAAAATGTAGAATCATTCTATTTTCTCAAATTAGGGGTAGGAAATTGCAATCAAACTTTCATTAGCTGTAACTGACATAATGTAACGACACGTACAAGAGAGCAGTAACCAAAATGCATAATAAGGTGGGTTTCCATTTCTATTTATAGTAACACATGTTTTTAAAATAAAGGCTCAAGTGAGCTTTTATGATCTTTTGTGCCTTGTCAGTCATAATTGTCTTTCTCATGTAAACTTTTTATATTTTCATCTTCTTATCAAGAACCACTGGGTCAATTTCAATTTAACTTGCCGCAAGGTATCCTTGAATGAAGGAATAATAGCTTTTCTATGTTCGATTTTTCATTAACCTAATAATTCATATTTCTGACCAATATTAGTTTGTTTAAACGCCTATTAATAGCAAAGCCATTTCTGTAACTAAAGTTACTCCCCATCCTCTCATAAAGACAAGTTAATTTTTAGTAGTAGTAGTATTTTAAAACGTTACAAGGAATCTTTTTCAAATACTGATACCAATGTATGGTGACAGCTTATTGCCATGAAAATCAAGTCTTTAAAAAGGGAATAAAACTCTAGGGTCATAACAAAATACTGGTGAATTTTTAATTAGTTACATTCGTGTCGGAAGCAAATTAAAAGTAAAGAGGGGGGGTGGGGTTCCAAACATGAAATCCTATTTCATGGGAGGGGGATCGAACTTCTTTCAGTACTATTTTTTTCTTTCAAACACTACCACTTACCCTTATTCGACTACACTGCAATATGCCTGCTGAAAGGGGGGGGGCTAAATCTACTCCCCAGTGCTTATTACCTATATGATGTCTATCTTTGATTACCTATATGATGTCTATTTGGAACCCCCCCCCCCGGTTCCAACACCTACATGTATGTTTATACGTAAAATAAATTTATAAAAACCAAAACAACAAATATTTTTAAATGCTTTAGTAAGAGTCTAGAGAAATATATACATGCATGTATAGAGAGAGAGAACTCGAAAGTAAGCCAGCTCAAAAAATTTGGGCAAATTTCGGATTACTTTTGAACAAATTGGTAAAGGCATGCATGGATCAAAGGGGATCTGGATCCCTGGAATATTCAACTTTATTATACCCCCCCCCCCAAACAAAGTTTGGGGGTATATAGGAATCAGCTTGTCCGTCTGTCTAGCTGTCCATCTGTCTGCGTAAAAGTGTCCGGTCCATATCTTCCTTAATGAGGAACATTAGAATCTACTACTCCACACAAAGATTGCCCATGACCTAAGGATGTGTCTTGACCTTGGCACAAGGTCATTTGGGGAACTTCATGGTCACTGGAAGAAAAATTTCATAATTCGTGTCCGGTCCAAATCTTTCTTATGGATAAACTTGGTAGGTTCCTATTTTACACAAAAATTGCCCATGTCGTAGGAGTGTGTCATTACCTTGACCCAAGGTCATTTGGGGAAATTCGTGGTCACTGGAAGAAAAATGTCATAATTCTTGTTCAGTCAATATCTTTTCTTATGGATAAACTTGGTAGGTTCTCATTTCACACAAAGATTGCCCATGACCTAAGAGTGTGTCATGATCTTAGGCCAAGGACATTTGGGGAAGTTCAAGGTCACTGCAAAAAAAAAATTGAATTCGTGTCCGGTCCACATCTTTCTTACGGATAAACTTGGAATGTTTTTATTTCACTCAAAGATTTCCCATGACCTAAGGATGTGTCATGACCTTGACCCAAGGTCATTTAGGGAAGTTCAAGGTCACTGATATTTTTTTTTCAAAATTCGTGTCCAGTCCATATTTTTTTATGGATAATCTTGGTAGGTTCTCATTTCACAGAAAGACTGCCCATGCCATAAGAGTGTGTCATGACTTTAGGCCAAGGACATTTGGGGAAGTTCAAGGTCACTGGAAGAAAAAATTTCATAATTCGTGTCTGGTCCATATCTTTTTTATGGATAAACTTCGTATGTTCTCATTTCACAAAAAGACTGTATGACTTAAGGGTGTGTCATGACCTTGAATCAAGGTCATTTTGGGAAGGTCAAGGTCACTGAAGAAAAATTTCATAATTCGTGTCCGCTCCATATCTTTCTTATGAATGAACTTGGTAGGTTCTCATTTCTCACAAAGATTGCTCATGACCTAAGAATGTGTCATGACCTTGATGCAAGGTCATTTGGGGAGGTTCAAGGTTACTGGAAGAATTTTTTTTTATTATTTGTGTCTTGTCCATATCTTTTTTATGGCTAAACATGAATCTACTACTTCACACAAACATTGCTTATTACCTGATTTTCTGTCATGACTTTGATCCAAGGTCATTAATGCAAGGTCAAGGTCACTTACAGAAAAAAATCCTAATTCATGTCTGGTCCGTATATTTAGTCTGGGTTTTTTTATTACGATGCGCCTTCGTTTCATTTATATGATTTTCTGTCATGACTTTGATGCAAGGTCATTAATGCAAGGTCAAGGTCACTGACAGAAAAAATTCCTAATTCATGTCTGGTCCGTATATATAGTCTGGGTTTTTTTTATTACGATGCGCCTTCGTTTCATTTATGAAAATATTATGAGCAATTACATTTGCATTACATAATTATATGTTTAAGCATTTCTCTCTTCTCTTAGATCCATTAAATATTCATAATTTAGCACCTCTGAAAAACCCAGCGGGGGTATTTAGTCCCGTTTAGACAGTTCTAGTTTAAACCGACATAGTGATTTGAGCCACCGCCTCCTAGGGAAAATTTTTCTGGATCCACCTAACAACGAAATTCAATCGGGCTCGGGCTGTCGACCTGAATGTAAACGATAATGCTTAATTTTTAAAGAAAATCGCTGTCATTTGAGTGTTTAAATGCAGGGAGAACATACTTTTGTTATACATGTATCGGAATGAGGTGGACGCGCTGGCTTGCCGAATACGAATCGGAGTTCCTCGGATGACTTGTACCTCGCACATAACCTCGGACGTCAACGCTGATCTTCCATCTTGCTGATTCAGTCACGTGATCTTATTGAATTTCATTCAAATATTATACTTTTGAAATCCGAGTTACTTTGATGCATGCCAAACACTGTGTTCTTGCTTTCGAAGAATACTAACATTTGGTTGTAATTAACACGAGGAATTACACAAATAAAGAAACCTTTTCTAAGAACGAAATATGAAATGTGTGACAAGGTAGTTTCCGGCGGAGAAATGTAGCAATCTGATGCGTATTCCTCCACCTATCACATCCGAGGTTTGAATGGAGCGTAGCAGAGTCAGCGGAGGATTGCCGATTGGCCAAATACAATAAGCCATGTCAGTTACAGCTAATGAAAGTTTGACTGCAAATTTCATTTCCCTAATTGGAGAAAAACGAATGATTCTTTATTTTTCTGATTATTTATAAATATGTATTACTATAGGCAGAAATGTAAAAATACCCTTAAACATTATTCTTATACACTTTAGCTAAAGCTATTTCATATTCGTTAGTCGAATTCTGTCAATAACAAATAAAAGCCGTTTGTCCATCCCTGATGTTAGAAAAAAAGTGCGAAAGTCTACATTTTCTCGAGAATTTGCAGCATGTCTATTTTCAAACATGTGTTACTATAAATAGAAATAGAAACCTCTGCTTCTCATTATGTATTTCATATATGCTTTCTTTTACTTGTTGGTCACTGAATGCCAAAAGCAGTTAAAAACATATTGTCTGCAATGAGAAAAAAAGTACAAAAAAATACATTTTTCCGATAGTTTACAGTATGTCTATTTTTAAACACATGTTACTATAAATAGAAATGGAAACCTCTGCTTCTCATTCTGTATTTGATATATGCTTTCTTTTACTTGTTGGTCACCATATGCCAATAGCAGTTAAAAACAGATCGTCAGCAATTATTCAGCCAAAATTTAAAAACAAAAAAGTACAAAAATAACATTTTTCCGATAGTTTACAGAACGTCTATTTTGAAACACAGGTTACTATAAATAGAAACCTCTGCTTCTCATTTTGTATTTGATATATTGCTTTCTTTTACTTGATGTTCACTATATGCCAATAGCAGTTAAAAACAGATAGTCAGCAATTATCCATCCAAAAATTTAGAAAAAAATACAAAAAAATGACATTTTTCCGATATTTTGCATCACGTCTATTTTTAAACATGTGTTTCTATCAATAGAAATGGAAACCTCTGCTTCTCATTCTGTATTTCGTATATGCTTTCTTTTACTTTTTGGTCACCATATGCCAATAGCAGTTAAAAATATATGGTCTGCAATTGCTCATCCAAAATGTGAGAAAAAAGTACAAAAAACTACATTTTTCTGATATTTTGCAGTACGTCTATTTTTCAAACACGTGTTACTATAAATAAAAATGGAAACCACTGCTTCTCATTTTGTATTTGATATAAGGCTTTCTTTTACTTGTTGGACACCATATACCAATAGCAGTTTAAAACAGATAGTCAGCAATTATTCATCCAAAATTTTAGAAAAAAGTACAAAAAACATTTTCCAGATTTTTTGCATTACGTCTATTTTCAAACATGTGTTACTATAAATAGAAATGGAAACCTCTGCTTATCATGCTGCATTCCATTGAATGTTCTTTAGTTCTTGTCAGTCACATAATATCAGTTACAGTTAATGACAGTAAGTCGGTAAATTTCCCATCCTCTAATTTGAGAATTTGTGGAAAATCAACATTAAACAGTTAATTTCATATGTGTCTATTTTTAGACATTTGTACTATTTATAGAGATGAGACCCTGTCCTCAATAATTTGTGAGATATTATACTATTCCTTGTTCTTATTGATGAAATATTGGAGAGATCCATATTTTTATTATTTATGGTTCAGTGGAGCTTCAAAATGATGGAAAATTGACATTTTTTTTCAATTTTATTATACATGTCTATATTTAGGCATTTGAAGCTATAAATAGAAAACGGAAATCCCTGAATTTAATATGCATGGTAGTTATTGGTGTCCAGTCTCTGACTTTAGCATATTGACTTTTACAGTATATTTCATAATTACCTAGCAATGGCATCTTAAACTCTGCCCAAATTTCATTTTTTGGATTTTTCTGAAATATGTCTATTTTTAGATACATGTTACTAAAAATAGCATTGAGATCCCACTCCAATTTTTTCATGATGGGACACCACTAATACTGACGTTTGACGACACGCATATGATTTGAAAAATTTCCGTAGACAATTTTTTTTATTTAACCTTAAATTTCTCAAAAAATGCCAAATTTTCCATTTTTCACATTTTGAGAAACTATGCTATTTTGCAGAACCGTTTTCCAAGAGTGGGGTCAGTTCTGGAATAACTGGTTATATGCCCTGTATTCCTGAACAGTTGATGTTTTCTTATGATACAAAGATTTATATTTGAGTTCACTACATAAAGACAAAAATGCATTCATATTTCCTCAATTTTCATGTTTTTGTTTGGTCAAAAATGGCCGAAAATGGCCAAATTCAATGGATCCGTCTCCATGGCAACCGGGTGCACGTGGGAAACTTCTAACACCATATTTGCTGGTTTTGTACCGAGGTGCACCTGTGGTGCAAATTTCATCAAAATCGGAGGTATGTCGTTTCCAAGCCCTATAGTAATTTTTTTGGTGCTTACAGAGAATGCATGTTAATATTTAAAAAAAATAGTCTATAATATACTCGAATGAAAGTTTACATTAAAATTAAAGCCGACAAGCGTAAAAGTATGTCATATTATGATGATAATAGCTAATTATTAAAGATTCATAGCAGTTGTAACCGTTTGCGGTAGACCAGTCGTTAAAACGCTCGCTCTGTAATCGGGAGGTTGTGAGTTCGAATCTCGACCCCGACTGACCAAGGTCGATTAAATATGGGTAGTAATTGTTCCTTCGCCATGCGCTTGGCACTTTTAAGTGAAAGTTGCTCGTCCATCGGATGAGCCTTTACAAACCGAGGCTCTGTATCACAAAAGGGACGTAAATCAACAAACAATCAATCATCCATATCCTATTTCCATTCAAAGATGCACAATAATTAAAAAAAAGGGAAAGTATTATCCATAAAATCAATTACATCGACATACGAGGGCTGTTCAATAAACTATGTCCTCGGTGCTCAGAAAGAAGCAAAATACGCTTTTCAGTGATTTAGTCTTAATCATTTAACTTAACATAATCTTTTAATTAAAACACATGTCCATAATATTTTTCTCTAACTTCTGATTGAATTTAGAACTCATTTTTGGGTATGACCCTTAGTATACTCAATCAGAAAAATGGCAGATCTTATGATTTCCTGGACAGGTTTTTTCGTTATACATGTATAAGGTGTCTTTTCCAAGTTTGGAAAATAAAACAAGTCAAAAGGCGAAAGATCTGGCGAATGTTGTTAATGTGAGAAAAACAAATCACTTTCTGTTTATCCCCCAAACTCCTTAACTGTTCATGGCGTGCGGGTTTGGACGCTGTCATGAAGAAATTTAATGTCGTGGATTCCTGATTTTGGTCCCTTCCTCTCATCAATCTTTCGACGTTTTTGCAAAAATTTTGCTTTCTAGACTCTTCCAGAAATTAAACTGCCTTCCAAAATACGAATTGGAACAACAAGACCAATAATATTTAAGAAAATTGCATATAAATCTGTCTAAATGCTCTTGCAATTCTTTACTCTTCTCAAATCTTTGCTGTTTGTGTCAAGTACATCTTCCATTGGAAACTTTGTTTCGAGGGTTTTAAGCAATAGATTCAAGTTTCATTTCCTGTTTGGATTTCAAAATAACTTGGATTACTACAATTTTTGATTTCTTTTAGAAATAATTGGTTAGATATTCTTACACGCTTTTCACTCATTTTTCAAAACAGAGGGCGACCTTATGGAACTAACCATTTTTTTTTTTACTGTCAAACGTTTCTTTAAAGCTGTGTAAATTGATGTGCTATTATATTATTGTTTTATTATATTTCAGGGCTATGTTAACATTTGTGTTTCGTATATGCTCACTGTGTCGAATAAATTATACTTCAGGGCTAAGTTATCATTTGTATTTCGTATATACTCACTGTGTCGAATAAATATGAACCCCGACAGAGGAGTACGTGTTGTTCTTCATCACCACCCCCTGTTACATGTATATCATACAGTTCAGGACATTATATATTGAACAGCCCTCGTATGAAAGCAATATAACCAAATATACTTTAAATATTGGGTTTATTCGAAAACCAGATAAATAATTATCAATTAGGAAAAATTTCCTGGCAGTTAATTCAAATATTTTTAATTCAGTTATAAACATATAATTCACATTTTAACTAGTTATGTTTCAATCTCTAGTAGATGGGAATGATATTTCCTCCGTCATATTGAACACTTTTTAGCTCACCTGAGCCGAAGGCTCAAGTGAGCTTTTCTGATCACATTTTGTCCATCGTCTGTCCGTCTGTCTGTCTGTCCGTCTGTAAACTTTTCAAGTTTTCGACTTCTTCTCAAGAACCACTGGGCCAATTTTGACCAAACTTGGTACAAAGCATTCTTTGGAAAAGGGAAATTTAAATTGTTAAAATGAAGGGACATATCCCCTCGCAAGGGAAGATAATCAAGAAAAGAAAAAATAGGGTTGGGTCATTAAAAAATCTCAAGAACCACTGGGCCAGAAACGCTGAAACTTATGTGGAAGCATCCTGGTTTAGTGTAGATTCTAAATTGTACAAATCATGACCCCTGGGGGAAGGGCGGGGCCACAATGGGGAATCAAAGTTTTACATAGAAATATATAGGAGAAATCTTTGAAAATCTTCTTCTCAAGAACCAGCAGGCCAGAAAAGCTGAAACTTATGTGGAAGCATCCTGGTATAGTGTAGATTCGAAATTGTTCACATCATGACCCCCGGGGGAAGGGCGGGGCCACAATGGGGAATCAAAGTTTTACATAGAAATATATAGGAAAATCTTTGAAAATCTTCTTCTCAAGAACCACTGGGCCAGAAAAAGTGAAGCTTATGTGGAAGCATCCTGGTATAATGTAGATTCTAAATTGGTCAAATAATGACACCCGGGGGAAGGGCGGGGCCACAATGGGGAATCAAAGTTTTATGTAGAAATATTTGGGAAAAAATCTTTGAAAATCTTCTTCTCAAGAACCACTGGGCCAGAAAAAGTTAAGCTTATGTGGAAGCATCCTGGGGTAGTGTAAATTCTAAATTGAAGGAATCATGACCCGCGGGGGAAGGGCGGGGCCATTATAGGGAATCAAAGTTTTACATAGAAATATATAGGAAAAATCTTTGAAAATCTTCTTCTCAGGAACCACTGGGCCAAAAAAGCTGAAACATATGTGCCCATGGAAGGATCATGGGGTAGTGTAGATTTCAAAATGTCTAAATTATGATCAGTGGGGTAGGGTGGGGATGCATTATGTATAACAAGGGGGAAATCTTGTAAAGAACAGAATGGTCAAAGCTTCTCAGATGAGTGATGTGGCCCATGGGCCTCTTGTTTTGAAATCTTATAGAAACTGTTATTAAAAGCTGTTTACTAAGTTTTGCAAATGACAGAATCACAGATTCATATAATGATAATAACTTAGCAAATATTTCATAAGTAAATTAAAGATGCTATTTAAGGTACTGTCGTGGAACATTATTTCTTTTATAAAAGAATCAAAAACTCAAGAAGATCAACGTCTTACAAGAATAAAGCAGAGATTTTTTAGATTGTTTTCGATTTATAAATTAAAAAAAAAAATCCGATATGATCTATCTTTCATTTGAACTTATTCCTTAAATGTACTTATAAAAAAATATTTAAAAAAAAATAGATGAAAGGATGATTAGGTAGAAAATGTTGAATTATTATCTGGAAAAGATTTTTTTTCTTGTTTTATTTATACTGCAAGATTTAATCCAAAAGTAATGTCAAGGCTGCTTTAAAATCTTTAATAATCATATACGTATATCTCTTTCTAAGACTTTTTAAGAAATACTTTATTCAGATATATGCAACATTAAATTAAATATTACAATAAACATAATTTTAATTCTAAAATTTAATAGCAATTGTTCATTTGCTATTCGCTCGGCACTCTGAAGTGAAAGTTGCAGATCATTCGGGTGAGACCTTAAAAACCGAGGCCGCGTGTCACGGCAGACGTTGGCACGAAAAAGATCCCTCACTGTTCAATGGACCTCAGTGCCTCCGTGCAGAGATGGGGGTAATTGAATAAAGTAATTGTAATTGATTGTAATTAATTACATTTTTCAAAGTAATTGGAAGTAATTTGTATTTGAGCCACCTTTCAATTACAAGTAATTGAATGTATTTAAATATGTTTCCTAAATAGTCATGAATTTTCAATTACTTTTCAATTACATTTCAATTACTTATTTCATGTTCAAAGTTTAAAATAGTTGTCTTATAATGATACACAGTTTTTATACCTGTGGCATGGGCTTGTGTTTGTGCAATAATTAAAATTCTAATAATTGTTTAATTTGTGTATATAGCATGTCAGACTGCCCAGGGCAAAAGATAGAGGTCTAATTTTGTCCAGGTGTAAACCCACTCGAACCCAAGAACAAAAACATTGAATAAAAGTTCACTATATAGAAAAAAAGTCTTATTCAGAAACAAACAAGATTTCAAGAGTATTAAATGAATTTAATAGCCATGAAAATGTTTTTGGAAATTTTAAACTAATAAAATGTATCAAAACACTGTACATTTCACGTTTTTGGCAGTACAAAGGCCCCTTCTATCTTTCTTACATCTGTCTAAATTAGCTCAAAGGTATTTAACTGTACCAGCAACCTTGGCACCTACTGAAAGACTTTTCAGAGTAGCGGGAAAAATCTTCAGACCAAAAAGATGTTGTTTGAGTGATACTTTGTTTTGTGATTATTACAATGAACTAAAAACTGTAAAAACGTTTCAGTAAAAAATGCCTTTTGTATGCCAATACCGTTTATACTATATATGTGATCTCAAGATTTTTTTAAAAAAAATAAAACTTAAGTAATTGAAATGTATTTAATTACATTTGTCTAAGTAATTGAGAGTAATTAATTACATTTGAAAAAATCAGTAAATTGTAATTGCAAGTAATTGACAAAATAAGCAATGTATTTCAAAGTAATTAATTACTTTTCAAAGTAATTGACCCCAACCCTGCCTCAGTGCCGATAAAAGGTCTAGATAAATTTTGAAGCCCTTCACCGGTATATGGTGGCGTCCCTATATGAGTGAAAACTTCTCGAACAAGATGTAAAACAGCATACAATCAATCAATCAATCAATCAATCAATCAGTTATATGCAACATTTGGTTAGATATAAAAATAAACACAGGTACTGGGTCTCGTCCACCTCTGCACGACAAAAATGTACTGAAGATGTTATGAAGTTTCTCATTAATACTTAACACTGAATTCGGTAATACATAAGATTTTCACAAAAAAAAAAATGAATTGATGAGTAACATTTGGGTAGAGTTAAAATGAATTTAATGTTATAATTAAAAAGAAGAAAATTAAAAACTTAATGACAGAAAAGAGGATAACAATCAAGCATGTGAAAGGTTAATCATTATGAATGAAAAATCAGTGACGTAATTACGAAGAGACATTAAAAACCGAGGCCCCGTGTCACGGCATGGCCGTTAAACAACACACAATCAATCATTCAAAGCAGTCTTGACATTAATTTTGGATGAACAAACGTACATGTACAATGGTGGTTCTACGTAATATTCAATGTCCGTTCTATCTATTTTTAGCTTTTCATTATCTACTAGTCTCACTGAATCATAGAATTGAATCATTATTTTATACTAAGTTGGCTTTGCTGAAAATGTAACATTATGTCTTGATATCCAGTTACCGTAATCGTAGTTAAGCCGCGCACTGACCTATGGCTTTTCCACGGTTTCCTTATCATGAACAGGTGTGACAAGTCGGCAGGGGAATTAACTATATATGAAGACCAGACTCTTTGTTATATGGAATTTATTTCACTCGTGAGACAGGACTTTTTTTTATATTCGCGGGTACGTTAAGGAAGCATAAAAGTCATTTGTCGGGAAATTTAGACTTTTTTTAAAAAGAAAATTAAGTTTGATTATTCAACTAAAACCGCTTATAAACGTAAACTAAAACTATTTATTACATAAAGATAAAAGAGTGTCTAACGCAACGATGTGCACCACCACTACGTCTTCATGTGACTTCTATTAATAGCGAAATTTTCCTTAATAAAAAAGCTAACAGAACAACAATACTCCGGAGTTTAATAATTTCTTTGAGTAAATAACGTAGTTGAAAAACATCTATTTTGCCTAAAAAGTGCCGCTAGAATCCCACTGTCCCGTCAGTAAAATAATTATTTCACACATTCGCACGAAACCTTACCCGATGATTTGAATTTTTTTTTCATATGAACCGAGAATTTTCGTATAACCATGCTTAACTCGAGATTCTAGCAGCACTTTCCAAGTATTTTAGGAGGCAAACTTTCCATGTGTACAACAATTATGTTTTGAAATTTACAGCTTATTGTTGTTCTGTTGCATTATTTTTGTCACATATGACAGAGGAAAGACTGACCGGGATACGTTTATAGCCGACTGTCTTTGAAAGAGAATATTATCGAAGAAATAAATTAGCATAACTGTTTCATTAACTGAACTCCATTTGAATTTCACAGAATGTTCACGAAATTTGTTTATATTTATTCGTGTAATCGTGGTCTAATGTTTATTTATGTAATTTACTTAATTCCTATTTGTCATCAAAAGGACAAACCACTCCAAATGCAATATACTATATTAATTTGAATTCTTTAGTGACTCATGGTAAGAACTACCTGAAATGTGAGAAAGCCAAAAAGTACTTTAGTATATCTAACTATTCAGGACTAAAAGGAGCTGAGATACAAGCATTCAGATATATCAATGCATAGATCTACATGCACAATCAACTTTAAATTAACAATTCTGTTGTTGTGGGTATGAACATGAAGAATATGCAAAACTTCCAACATTAATGATTATGAAAAATATTAAGCAGAACAAACGCCTGTTTGGGTGCAGAACATGAAATGTCCTAAGCTCTACAGGTTTTTGTTGTCCAGTGCGCATTAATCCTGATTTCCAAATTCTTCCTTGACTGGTGATATCTTTAGAATACATTTGCATCTAGGTGAAAGTTGACTCCGCAAAATATGCCATCCCATTGTTTAAGTTTTATTAAGTGATTACACACTCTTTACTACCGGTCACGGTAGCCTAGTGGTAGAGCGTTCGCTTCGTGATCGGGAGGCCCGGGTTCGATTCTCGATCGCGGCGCCGCGTCATACCTAAGACGTAAACAAAGGTAGTGACTGTTCCTTCGCCAAGCGCTCGGCACTAGAAGTGAAAGTCACGGGTCTTTCGGATATGACCTTAAAAACGTAGGTCCCGTGTCACGGTAGGCGTTGGCACGATAAAGAACCCTCACTGCTCAATGGCCCTGAGTGCCGAGTAAAGGTCTAAATTTGAAGCCCTTCACCGGCATCGGTGACGTCTCCATATGAGTGAAAAATTCTCAAGAAGGACGTTAAACAATATACAATCAATCAATCAATCACACTCTTTACTATATATCGCAGATTCAACAATAGCCTAATATACAGTATTATAATCGATTTTACGAATAATACCCAATTTCATTGAAAATCCTTCCCGTCTACAAGCATTCACCCATTCTTTACACTTTTTTCAATATCTCTACAAGGTTTGGGAAATCTAATAAATTCCACTCCTTATATATATTTTTGTGGGCATACTTTGAGTTACTATTCCAGATTCCAGGACAACAGTGTTTTATTGCATCCTTTTTTGACAGGTTAGCCATAATATTACTAAATTTACACCACAAAGTAAGATCCAAGCCACTGTTTTGGTCATGTAAACATAGAAACATGTGGGTCAGTTTGTCCCATCTAAATAGTTTGCAAGCTGTTCTGAAACATGTGATAAGGAAGTCTAAAAATAGATGCAGCAGAGATTCCGGTCCTGTGCTATGAGTGGTTTTGTCCTTTTGATGAAAAATAAGAAATTAGTAAATTACAAAATTTTAACATTAAACCACGATAGCATATATGAACAAGATGTGTTTGTGAAATACTGCCCCCCTCCCCCCTTGTGGTAATATAACGAATATTTAACTTTTCTTAAATGCAAATTTAATATATAGGTACCAAAAGTAGGGTATTCTTACTGGAAATACAATTGTGAAATATGAAAGTAGGCTAAGGCTAAAGTTACTCCATAAGTACATGGTCAAAAGGTCATGATTGTTGGTATGCAATGAAAGGTCTTTCCACAAAGATAACATATGTGAAGTATGAAGCCCTAACCCTTCAAAAGTTATGACAAAGGATAATTTTTTTTAAGTATGCCAAACTCCAAGTTCAAATGTCTTGCTTACAAATAAAAGATCTTGTCATGATGATTGAATATGTAAAGTATGAAAGCACTAAATTAAAACCTTTAAAAACTATGATCAAGATTTGCTTTTTAAAAGTAGGTCAAACTCCAAGGTCAAAGGGTCAAAGTTCTTGGTATCCAAAGTAGGGTCTTCCCAAAAGGATTACATATATGAAGCATGAAAGCACTATATACCCCTTACCATTCAAAAGTTATGGCCAAGGTTAAAGTTTTTTCATAAGTATGGAAATCTCGAAGGTATAGGACAAAAGGTCAAGTTTGTTAGTGTCCAATTAAAGGTCTTTCCACAAAGAATACATATGTGAAGTATAAATGTCCTGGTATCTACTGTTCAAAAGATATGGCCAACCACCCTTAGGCAAATGTTGGATCAGAATACGAATATAAAAATTTCCAAAGAAACAAACAATCATGTCCATTCCAAGCCTCTGTCTATCAGTACTTTCAGTTCTTAGATTTTTCTTAAGACATTTTTTTATAAACTTATTTATACCCAAAGATATAAATCCTTAAAAAAATGAATTAACCGCGTCAAACTTGTGGTTATTAACATTATTACACTGTAAATATGTATGTTTGATTAAGTTTTAACCCTGTATAATACATATATTAGAATTGATTCTCTTTATCTTCGTATCACTTACCATACCGTCACCATCAGACTTAGAGCGCACGCAAGCATGTCACCAATCATGCCTATATTTTGATAACAGGTTATTTGTTAAAAAATGAATTGCAAATGAGATCGATATCAAAACAAGAACTTCGGGTTTTTTTTAATTACTTCTACGTGGCATCGGGCAATATTTTGCTTTTTAAATGAAAAATGTTGTTAATAAAAGTAACATAAATAATTATATGGTTAGATGAATATGCTGAAAAAAAAAATTATTAAGATAAGCTGGACCTTTTAATTAAAACAAAGAAAAAGTGTTGGCCAAGTAAACGAGAGAAGTTGTTATTACCAAAACTATTGTACATTATACCTAAGTGCCTTCGAAAATTTAAGTACACTGTAAGCCACGTATTTTTATACTGATATCAACTGTTTAAAAAGTTTTGCACACTGCAGAGGAAAAGATACATGAGATGATGAGAAGTTAATCTTCTTCAACAAAAATCACTATTATGCCTTGTTATTAAATTGCCCTACAGCTATGTTTGTAATAAAAAATTCTCATCCCTCCTTGGCCTATAGTTTATCATTTAAACCGAAATGTAAGGAAAACGAATTGAAGAGAAATCAATTTCAGAAGTCGATTCATACAATACAATACAAATCGGGAAGTGAGTAATTTAAGCGTCTCCATATTAGTGAAGTATTTTCAAGAGTGACATTAAATAACAAACAAAACGAAGTTAACGTTAGATGCATGGACTGATTAAGTGGTCATATATCCATTTTGAAGAGAAGTTTACACATATGGTATTAAGCATTTCTTGCACTTTTAAATACCCCTTTCAGAATGGATAATTATTACTAGTAATTAATCATTTTTATCTGCATCGAATTATAAATCAGCTAAAATGAACTTTAGATCGCACATTTTCTGTAAAACATTTAATGGCATATTGCAAAATTTCTTAAATTATTTTTTTGGTAAATTTCCATTTCCATCCATGAAATCGTCATTCGATTCACTCTAGTTAGCACACGTATTTCTGAGAAAAAATATGATAAAATCGTTTTTATTTTGAAAGGAAGCTGTCAGTCAAAAAAATAGCCAATCATAATATTCGCCAATATCTTTATACAAATTAATTGTCTTTAAATAGAGACACTACACTAACCTACACAGTCTGTTCTTAGACATCACTCATAATGCAGAAAAGAAAGGTAAGTGAAAATACTTAGATACTTGTTTGTTGGTCTTTTGTGGTGATTTTTATGCATTTCCCTTTTGGAAATTATGCATAAACTTGGTTATTTTATGTTACTTTTCTCCTGGCTAGAAAAAAGTTCTTTGATTATTTCATTGTGATCAAGTAACATGGCAATGAAAGATGGTCGTCCACACCGGTGAGACCACTGCAGCAAATTACTTAAAACTGTTAGGAGATCTTTGCGATCGGTGAATTTAGCACTGGGGTGTCGGTATACCGACAGTGAAAAGGAAATATTGCTGAAAAGGCCTTTTACGAGTAGTGTTGAGCTTTAAATTAATGGAGAGTTCCAAAGGGGCAAATTTCTCCTGAAATATTTTGATACAAATCATAAACAGAATTGAACATTTTTTTTTTTGTCGGAATGCTGCTCACTATTGATACAAGATTCAACGACCTAGTTGCGTCGACATATATAAGGACATGTGTTAGATGATGTGTTCGTTTTTTTTAAAATATATTTTCAAATATTTCCATTTCCAATTGTTTTCTCTATGATAAACACTACAAAAGTGAATTTTGTTAATTTCATGATACATGTAATACCCTGTGATATGTATGTTTCTGTATTACTGAAAGGTCAGGTGTCAACCTGCATGTATATCACTGGCGTATAAATATACTAAAGAAAAAATAGATGTTTTGTTTAATTGTTTACTAAGTAATTTGATATGATATATCTTTTTAACAAACAAAATAAATAATGAATTATCTTCGGTTCGAAAGCAAGTCACTAGCGCAACGCTGTCCACTATCACCGAGGCCTCGCGAGACCGAAAACTCCACTTCCTGGTAAACAGCCACGCGGAGAAATTTACATTGCCACATGGATCTGCACGTACTCATTCATCTGATACAGACATCGTCCCTCCGTCATTACCATCCGACTTCTCAAGCAACTCAACTTCTTCTGTTATTTTAACATCCATACAAGTCGGTTTCCTGACCATGCTGACCAACTGCCGTTTTATCATTTGCAACATTGCATCGATCAACATGGCGGCGGAGAAGTGACATAGTGCCTATATATGTTCGTGCTTCCGACAACCTAAATCTAGGTCACATATATAATTAAAGTAAAAATAAGATTACTTTGATCATAATTTAAAATTCTTTTGTTGTTTATTTTATAGATGTTGATAATTCACTACGGTAACTAAAGAATCAATAAATTTTTTTCGTGTTCTTTGGGACTATTTTTTTAATAGTAAAATTTGACGTCACGGGGCCTTGTGCATTTCAAATCTACTCAATTAGACGGCTTTTCGATTTATTTTCAGATGGTTATTTCAAGTAAAAATGGAAATATAAGGAATCACTGTCTAGTTTTGAGAGTATGCCATGGACATCAACAATAGTGGGAAACATGGGATAATTTTAGCATAACGGGCTTCGACCGTTATGCAAATTATCCCATGTTTCCCACTTGCACTTGTTGATGCCCTTACATACCCTCAAAATTAGACAGGATTCCTTAAATGAACCAAGACAGTATTTTGTTACTTGAATGTTCATCTTATTTTTCAGATACTTCTTGTTTTTTTGGTTGGGTATGTTACAAATCTACAAGCTGAGGCCCTGGCAAAAAGATCGAACACGCCCGGTAAGTCAACCAGATCTTTTTTTTTAAAAAAAAGATTAAAATAAAGTGATAAGATACATGTTTATATATCGTTACATTTTTAAAAAATCGCCAAAAACTGAAATTCTTATTCAATTCTTTATTCTAAAATTCTGTTTCTATTCATCAGTGTGTTGCCCGCATGGCACAATGATTAGAGCGTTTGTTCTTGAATTGCAAGTTTGAATCACTATGAGAACGTGCATGGAGATCAATCCTTCGGATGAAACATTTATATAAAAAAAATACATGAACATAAAAAAAACACAATGATAATAAAGAAAAAAGAAAGGTTTTTCAACAGGATGTCGAAATTCTTTTTTAAAATAATCTACTCTGCAAAGTATATACATGTATATAATTTTTTTTAGATTATTTGTATATTGATTTCAGTCGCTGACAGTAAACCTAACCCATGTCAAAATGGTGGAACATATTCACGAGTATAAACATCCTCACTACCACGTGCGCCTAAGTTCATATGTACCTGTCCTAATGGGTTTTCAGGGATAGTATGTCAATGTAAGCATCTTTTGTTTTTGAAATATTATAAGATATTTTTTCTCTGTTCTTATTTATTGTGCACTTATAAAATCAGATAATCATTACCATATAATTATTAAAAATACCAACATTAGTCGATTTCAAACCTCGACTAAAATCATAAAAAAAAATTCCACGCTGCATTCTTTGATATTTTGTCGCCTGCGTGCGCAGTGATAAGAGTGAGCTCTAGAGTCGCGTAGTAAGGAGTTGATTGTTACGTCGAGGGTTCGAATCCCACAGTAGGACCGTTCTTCGGATGAGACCGTAAAAACTGAGGTCCCGTGTCGCTGCCTGCTCAATGGCCCTAAGAGGAGAGTATAGGACAAAAATTTGCAGCTCTCCTTTGCCAAGTTCTGTTTCCATATGATTGAAAAATTCTCGAAAAAAGATGTTAAATAATCAATCAATCAATCAATCAATCAATCAATCTTTCATATTTTCAATGTACGTAAATCATGAGGTCTAACGACATTCTATTCCACATTTATTCAAACAAGAAGGATTTCAAATATTTATCAGGTTGAAATTAGAGTTATATAACAATGAATCCTTTTGATTTAAATGTTTTAACTTTAGTCCATGTATGTGACAAACACGATTGTCAGAATGGAACGTGTGAGGCAGACCAGAGTAGTACACGTGGTTACAGGTGCAACTGTATCGAAGGTTATGTGGGAGACAATTGTGAAGGTAATTTATTGATTACAACGCATTGTGCATTTGAGAGTTGATTGCAACTGGAAATTTCTTTAATTTATAATTATATTTGTTATTTTCTATGTACCTGAATCATGAGTCTAAAGAAATTAGATTACACATTTATTTGAACAAACAAGCTTTTAAATATTCATTAGGTTAAAATTAGAAATATAACAATGAATACTTTTGATTTGATATTTTTTTTTCAATAGTCCCGGTATGTGACCAACACGATTGTCAGAATGGAACGTGTGAGGCAGACCAGACTAGTACACGTGGTTACAGGTGCAACTGTACCGAAGGTTATGTCGGGGAGAATTGTGAAGGTAACTTAATGATTAGAAAGCATTGTGCATTTGAGAGTTGCACCGGAAAATATCTTAGAGTTAGATATAAGTTAGATGTCTTAGATTTAGATATTAGCCCCCGACCTGTGAAACCCGGACGGAACTATAGATTTCCTCTAAGTCTGTCTGTCTATCTCTCTGTCCGTCTGTCCGTCCGTTCTATGTTCTGTTACTTATTTCATCTGTTTTTTAGATTTAATATTTAACATTTTCCCTCAATTTAAGTTAAAATCAATACATAATATCTCTTCATCCCAAAAGTTCCATTTAGATTATTTTCTGATCACCTGTCTGTATAAGTACTTAGATTAATAGCTTTAAAAAGCATACAAGGTTACAGATTTTATAGAAAATCATACTTATTTCACACTTTGAAGAGCTTTTGTCTATTGTTAAAACTATGGTTACATTTCCTTAAGTCTTTAATTGATTAAAAACAAAATAAAAGCATTTTTCTTTGGTTATATTTAGAAGCAGAGAATGTTCCGAATATTTTATTTTGTCAGTAATCAGACAAAAAAATCCTTCCTTTAACCTTCAATTAAAAAAAAAATATTTGAACATTGTTACCTTATTTGACCATAAATCAGCAAATTGGTTTTATTATACAAAGCATTAAATCTTATAAAGTCCATCCAATCATTTGATTTTATTTTTCAACATATTTAAACATAGACATAAAAAATTAACACAACTGTTTTTAGTGAGATTAATATCAATTAAATAAACATATTTACAGACTGTTAAATTGAAGAATTCAAATAGATTTTGCGACAAGAAATATCATTATAGTTGACCGTTAAATGTCAGTTATAATTCAAATTATGTTACAAAGTCATTTCTACTTACATGTATGTCGTTCTTTGGAGAGATAAAAAATATTTTTATGCTACAATACACAAACTCTTCATCCATTTCTTTGTTCTCGTTTAGCGTTGCCAATGGATTGTAAGCAAATTCAAGAAAGTGGTACATCTACTTCCGGTGTGTACCAAATTTTCCCAGATGGAGATCCCTCACTTCCGGTTAAGGTGTTCTGTGACTTGGAAACGCAAGGAGGAGGGTGGACGGTATTCCTTTTTTTGTAAAAATTTTCACTTAATATGCAAGGGATGCTTATGGTACCTCAGGTGCGGATCCAGAAATTTTTTCCAGGGGGGTCCACCCCAGTCAAAAAAAA
>PRKT01000314.1:45086-84917 GCA_003671525.1 Saccostrea glomerata
GGGGGGGGGGGGGGGGGGGTCAGCGTTATACAAAGGGGGTCCTAGGTTATTGTTTTCTTGCTTTTATTTATTCATTTTTTAACCTTGTAAATTCCAGGGGGGGACCCCCTTCTAGATCCGTGCATGTACCTGCTTTCACTTCTAATGTTTAAGAGATCCGTGTTTGCTTTGCTGCTGATTTGTATTGTTTGAGTTGATTTTTGAATATTGTTATCATTATATTTTTATGCACAATGCATATATATATTTAGACGTTATCTATGTTGTATGAATATTTATTACACACTTAGTAATAAATACAGGCCCCAGGATCATAGAACAATTTAGCTCAAGTCAAAAAATGTCTTAGATGCTGATTTTTTTTAAAGGTTAAGCAGCCCAAAATGAAAATGCTTTCCGATTTTGTATCATCAGTCTGCTGTCATATGCAAATTAAGAGTTTCCTTTAACAAGTTTTTAAGATTTTATAGATGATAGAAATTTTTACTTAAGTCTAAGTCCGTTTCATGATCCTTGGGCCAAGTTTTTTGCATATGCGATATGGCTGACGTCACAATAGCCGTATCAGCCCTGCAGGACTGATACGGATTTGCGGGGCTGATAAACTGTATCAGCCCTGCAGGGCTTATACGGCTATTATGATATACAAGAACAAAATCACAGCTATGTTGAAATAATATTAAACCTCATTTTATGGCAATTTTTCTTTTATTTTCAAAAACTGAGTAAGCATTACTCTTGAAGTAATTGTGGTATAATATAGTAATGTAATATAGTAATTAAATATGTCAAGACCTCTTGTGTTCGCCAGTTTGAGATAGGGAGTGCGGGTCATAAATTTAAGTTTAGACGTTTCTGTTTCACTCAATATATGTTATCTTCCAAAATTTAATGAGAATCACAAGCTACCCCTTGTGTTGACATCTGAAAGTCATTATTTATTTGCTGTATCCCATTTCTTGAATAACACATAGTCACAAAATAAGTTGTGTCAAACCTCCCGGAATTTTAATCATTAAATTTTGCTTATTCATTAGCACTCTTCTATTTTTACATATATGTACTATAGAATTCTAGTCAATCCAAATCTCATCAAAATAAGAAATTTCTACAAGATAGCTGCAGTATTGGAGATTCTGATTTTGGCATACCTATAATGAATGTCAATCAACTTTAAAAACAATATTTTAGCTTAGACAGGGGTTTGATATCACTTTGGCTAGCTGATTTAAGGGGGCGTGAGGGACGCACACCTTTAAAATTTTTAAAGTATGCTATGATTAATATTATTTATGCCATACTTTAATACATTTCTAACCAATGCCACTATTTTTGTTTCTGGTTTAACTATTAAATTACATGAAAACTCAGGAGCTTCCAGGGGCTTCGCCCCCTAGGCTCCACCATTCAAAGTGTGATATGATTAATATTATTTCATGCCATACCCCCGTATTACATGTCCTGTATTCGCCCTTGGATATTACATGTTGTACATCTTAATATTTCTTTATCTAACACACATGGCCCTAAAGCTTTGAAATTGGGGGTTGGAGGGTTGGCAATATATAGAGTACTACAGAAAACTTTTGCTGGTGCCCCCTCATTAAAACCGTCTGATGACCTTTTTTTTGCTTGTCAAAGAATTTCTGGAGTCCCCCCCCACTTTTAAGTTTGTGACTACGCCTCTGCTTAAGTGACGTAAGTTTTTTGGTTTCTTGTGTGTAAAAGATCTGGCCTCTGATGTACTCAGTATGGAAAATATAGAAATGATCCCGAAGGGTGTAATAAAGGTTGTTGAAATTAAGGGTGCTGATACAGAATGTGTAATACAAGGCACGTGACTATGTTCATATCAGAAACACAAAAATCTAATGTTACATAACAAATATGTGATAAATGTTATTTTAAATTGATAAAGGCAATCCAAAGACGAGTTACAGGATCCGTGGACTTTAATCGGGTGTGGAATGAATATAAGAATGGATTCGGTGACCCTGAGGGAGATTTCTGGATCGGTAAGTTATGAAACTTCAAATTCAATCCCTCATCCCATTTTTATTTGATAATTGATTGTTTTAGGGAAAGGTTATATTTTGCCTTTTGTAGCAAGTGTATTTTTAGACAGGGAAATATTTAACACAATGCTAATTTGTTGTTAAAGAATATTTAGAGTTACCCAGTTTTAAGTACATAAAAATTTGTATAAAACTAAACTGTCAGAACGAGATAGAGTTTTTTAAATTAAAGTCAGGGTAAATTTATAACAGGTAACTTTACGAACATTAATTTAAATAAATCAAAGTTTTGTATATACAAAGTGTTCGGCAACTTACATGCGTGAACTTGAACATACTTTCTGATCAAGAAATTGTGATGAGAACAACTTAATTACATTTATAATCAGCTCAAGTTCTCCGTATGTCTGATCAGTTATATGGGCTCATGTGAGTGGTCGATAGGGGATGATTTCCTATCTTTGGTACCTGATTCCATCTCTGAAATTTCTGGGAGTTCATGTTAAAAAATGCCCCGTTCCCAGATTTTTTGTTGTAGATTTATTTCTTCGATTGGGCATTTTAAGATCACCTGAGTAACTCAGCAATCGCAACTTCTCGGGCCTTTCCGACTAGCGGAAAAACGAACTCGAATGTACTAGGAAGACGTCATTATAACTCCCCCTTTTCACGATCTTTGAAATGAATGCATGGAGACCTTTCATCTGTGGAAAATGGAGTTCAACTTTATTCAATATAATGACGTGCCATAGAAGGAACTTTCATCTCCGTCTTTTCTATATTTGAATAAACAGGAAGATGTATAAATTTTTAACTTCCGGTTATGTTATAACATTCCAGGTTGTTTTTCCGACCTATGACGGAGAGACCCGAGCTGATGCGATTGAGTAACTTAGGTGACCTATTGCTATCCGTTTTCGTCCGTCTTCGTCGTGCGTCGTGCAACGTCCGTCGTCCGTCGTGTGTTAACATTTGAACATTTTCAGCTTCATCTCTGAAACTACTGAACCAATTTCAATCAAATTTGGTATACAGCATCTATAGGTGAAGGGAAATAAAAATTGTTAATTTCATGGTTCCCACCCCCTGGGGCCTGAGGGGTGGGGCAAAAACCACCAAAATTAATTTTCAATATTTAAAAAATTAATCTTCTTCTTTACTCCTGGACATCAAGCAGTCAAACTGTGGCATGAATGTAATGATTATTGAGTCCTCTACCAAAATCTTGAAATTCATCACCCTAGGGTCAGGGGTTCTAGTGCTACATGTAGGGTGGGGCTTTATAGTGAAAATGCATTTATTCTTTGAAAATCTTTTTCTCTGCTTCTGGGTATCAAATAAACTAACTAAGTACATAGTTATGATGAGCAAAAGTTTCCCTTCCAAAATTGTGAATTTTATGGCCCCAGTGTCAGGGGTTCTGGTTTTAGGGCGGGCTCTATTGATCGTTCAGTGAAAAAAAACATTAATTCTTTAAAAATCTTCCTCTCTGCTTCTGGGTATTAAATAAACTAAATAAGCACGTAGTTATGATGAGAAAGGGTGCCTCTTCCAAAATTGTGAATTTTATGGCCACAGCGTCAGGGGTTCTGGTGTTAGGGCGGGGCTCTATAGATTATACATGTACATTGAAAATGTATTATTCTCTGAAAATCTTCTTCTCTTCTTCTGTTTATTAAAAAAATAATAAAGTAGACTACATAGATATGATGAGCAAGAGTGCCACTTCCAAAATTATGAATTTTATGGCTCCCAGGGTCAGGGGTTCTGGTGTTAGTACGGAGCTCTGTTGATTATATAGTGAAAATACATTTATTCTTTGAAAATCGTTTCCTTTGCTTCTGGGTTTTATGCCAATGATCCAAGTATATATATATTTATGATGAAGAAAGGTGCATCAAGCAAAATGGTTTTTTTTATGCCCCATGGGTCAAGAGAGTGAGTGGGCGGGGGGGGGGGGGGGGGGGGTTACATAGTATGAAAATAAATTAAAGCTTTGAAATCTGCTCTTTAGTATTAATCAACCATTTCATGATAAAACTTGCAAAATTTTGAAATATGTGGCCCCTTGGTCAGTGGTTCCTTTGGGGTGAGGTGCACAACTGGTTATAAAGTGGAAGTGCATTTTCTCTTTGTTACTGTGATCTACCTCTGGGTATTAAGTAAATAAAGTAAGCATGTTAAGTTTATAATTATGATAAGCAATATTAATTGTGCCTCTTTCAGAATTGTGAATTGAGAATTTCATTGCCTCTGGGGTAAAACACAAACCAATTTTAATTGTTGTTACAAAAGTTGTTACACGATACTCAGATGACCTATAAGGCCCTTGGGCCTCTTGTTATTTTTACTTTCTCATTGCATTAAAAAATATGTCAAAACGAGAAAAAACAAAGATGAAAAACTGGAAATCAGACTGTTCGATATATTTTTCCTACATAAATATGGAAATGTCTTTTATTTTTTACCAATTATTGAAATTAGCAAAAGGTCCTTTGTGGCATTTTGATTATCTGATTTAAAGTCCAGAAAAAGCATTTCTCGAAGCAATCATGGACTCTGAATTAACAAAATATAATTCTGAAAAACTAATAAACCGTGGTTGAAAAAAATTCTGTTTGAAATTAAAAAAAGAAACATGCAGAACCTTAAAACACATGACGGAAATTAAAGTGGTTATCTTTTACTCTAGCACGGGCAAAAATGAAAATCACAATCCATCTTCATTAAAAAAAAACTATTAAACAAACGTGAAAAATAATTTCCTCAGTAGTTCTAACTGTTCTCTGACATTTAACAATAATGAGAAAGTTTATAAACAGATATAAAGTACGATGTATACAATGCGAGATTATTCTGTCTTCCTTACTTAATGTTATTTGAAAATTAAAGCATACCTTATTCAAACAAACGAAAACAAAACCGGTCATAACCATATTCTCAAGGTCCAGTACATACATGTATTGAAAAAGCATAGGTAGGAATGATACATGTATGTACATTATATCCAAAAATTATATATGAATATTCAAGTTTAATTACTTAAACACTTTAAAATTGATTTTTGTAAATACATCTTTAAACAGGAAATGACCAAATCCATCAAATGACAAAAGGAAACGACTCTTCTCTCTACGTTTCTATAAGTCAAGTGACTGGCACAACACTGTACGAGTTATATGATCAGTTTTCTGTATCAGATGAAGCAGAGAAGTATAGACTTTTTCTGGGTGGAGCAGCCATAGGAACACTGGGTAGGTAACAGGTAACATGTGTACAACACAAACACTCGAAGACTTTGTAGGTGACAGATAGCATGTGTACACCACAAACACGGGGACACTTTGTCGGTGACAGGTAACATGTGTACACAACCACAGGAACATTTGGGTAGGGGACACCTAACATGTGTACACAACAACCACAGGAACATTTGGGTAGGGGACACCTAACATGTGTACACAACAACCACAGGAAAATTTGGGTAGGGGACACCTAACATGTGTACACAACAACCACAGGAACATTTGGGTAGGGGACACCTAACCTTTGTACACATCACAACCACAGGAGCATTGGGTAGGTGACACGTAATGTGTACACATCACCACCACATGTAAGAACACTGGGTATAGGTGACATGAAACATATAAACACCACAACCACAGGAATGCGGGGTACATTACAGGTAACATGTATACATCACAAACACAGGAACACAGGGTACGTGATAGGTAACATGCGTACACCACATACAACCGACAGTGATCGGAATTGAAAAAAAGAAGTGGGAAAGGCATTCAAAATTTACAATCCAGCTTGGAATAATTCATTTGATTGGTTGACATTCCGGGTGAATATTTTTATTTTCACGTCGTACGCCGTTTGGGGAGAGGGGTTAATAACGTGACCTCATAATGCTTGATATGTTACTTTATCATAAATTGCAAATTACAAATGACTCACGATGCATTGAACCACATCCACACAGAAAACAACATCCCTGATTAAATATAGATATCTAGAAATATACTTGAATTTAACAAACTTAAAAAGATACTACTTTGATTATTTTATTTTCATCAGATTTTTTTCTTTGTTTATATTTATAGATATTTTTAAAATTAGATTTAAAAATCCAACTAATTTTTAAAGAGTATAAATACCCCCGGTATTTCTAAATTAAGCTTCATAAACCATCTCATTACTCATAAAATGATAAAATAAGCTTGAACCTTAATAATTTTTCAAAAGAAATATATTTTATAAGTAAAATACAAAAAATTATAACATAGCTTGCAAGGCAGAATTGGACAAAACAGACACCTTCAACTTGGCAAATCGATACGGAAATAAATAATAGACAATTATGTTATTAAAAGTTATTGCGCTTTTCAGAATATCAATGAACCCTAACAATAATTTTTAACAATAATAATAAGAATTGGAAACTATTTCGTTGCGAGCAACTAGAGATCTTTCGTCCGATTCTGGAAAAATTCCCGTAAAATCTAGTTGAAAAAGTGATCGAGAATTTCTTAGAGAAGAGGGAGAGAGGGGATTGAACCCGAGTCGCCAGCGTGAAAATCCAACGTGCGAACAACTACGTTATTGGGACAACTGCCTTAAATGTTTGTTTATACTTTTGCAACAGTAAATCTGTCTTAGAATTTAAAGGTCGTGTCACTATTTGTAAGTTCGCACCAAACGCCATGAGTAAATCTTCGCGCCTTTTTTTTGGAATATTCTATTAGAGAGGTGCCATAGCTTCAATAAAATAAAAAAGGTAATAATAATAATATATAGATCTTTTTACCATCCTGTAGCCGATTAACACTTTTCTAAATCCATGCATTATTAACCAATTTGTTTTCGCATACGAAAAATTTTCACGAAATCTGCGAGCAAATCCAGCTCGCGGATATTTGTCGTCACGAACCAGTCCTTCGCTGTGCCATATGTTTTATTCTGGAAAATATCGTGATCGTTGTAGGATAGTGATGGGCGAGTGTGGCAAGTAGTACAGTGAATGTTCTCAGATAAAATGATGTTACTTTTTCTTCTCAAACTTATTCGTTATTGACATTCAAATATAATTATTATACCATCGTTCTTGTTTTTCTGACTGTAAACCAAAACTCAATACATGAGTCTTATCTGCTCTGTTTTTGCCAAATATAACATCAACCTTTCAGTTGTTGTAAAAGAGAATTTATTTGTATGCCAAACAAGATTTACCAAAAAAGGACAAAAATTAGAAATGACCATATTTAAACATGTTCTTAATTAAGATTTAACAAATATAATAACAACCTAAAAAAATAGGACTAGAAAATTTTTTTGATGCGATGTCTGTTTTCGCTAGCAAACAATTTTTTCCAATTTTTTTGATAAGTTTAATTGCATCATCAATTGTTGTATAAGATACTGAGCATAGATAATCAGGGATAAAATTTTTCACAGAACCGCCTTCAGGATAAGATAAGTGGTGAATAAGGCGAAATTCATTTATTTCTTTTCTTTGGGACAAGACCAATAGGGGAACATTGAAGATTTTCAAATGGGGGTACCCAAATGGACCTTCAATCCAACCAAGAGAAATTTCTTTCTGCAGTTTTAGTGCTACAATATCTTTATGTTCTTTTACCGAAAGTAAATTAAATGAACGCCTTGACTGTCTCGGCCCATTATATTGAAGATGAAAACCTTCCCCAAAACCCTTACATAAAAATGTAACAGTTTTTAAATCTTCATCATACCCATTAAGAAAGTGTTCTAGGGTTAATACTCTTACGGGAGTGACAATTAATCTACTTGCTTGTACTAGTGGGTTCTTTTTGTCTGGTTTGGGACCCTGGGACAGTGGTTTGCGATTGATCTCCCTATGTGCAGAAAAGCGCTGAGTGTGGCTTTCTGCACTGAGGGCAAAGGTGCTTGTATTGATAGTTCTGGGATGCGCAACGTCCCGTTTTGTGGAAAGCATAACAATATCCCTGGGGTATTCTCTTGCCTTTATAGCCCCCCCCCCCTTTGTTTTTGAATTGGTATCGGCAACGAAAATTATGTGTCTGATTGCCATAATTAGATTGTCGTGATGTGGTGGCCATAACCCAGTACTCATAGTGCAGTTGCCCCCATGGAATTGACATTGACTCTATGTCCTTGCGGACTTGCCTATCATATGATAACCATGCCAAACCTGTGCGTCTGCTAGCTAGCTCGCGCACTATTTCACCATGTTTGATGACCGCTGGTACCAAGTTGGGGAATTTCTCAGAGTAAATGGCCAAAAATTTTTAAAATGCTGTGGTCTACTGATCAATAGATTTAATGGCTGTTTTTGATTTTGAGGTCACAAACTTAAATTCTGATTTTCCCATGCTTTGCAAGTGTACTGACTCATCCCTACTAAAATCATCTTTTGGTATTAATTTTGCAAAGTCAATGTTCTTGTTTTGCCATATTTTGTTTTTGAGTTTACTATCGACTTGAGAAGAAATTGGAGTTGATAAGAGCTGTTGCTCATCATCTGAATTACTCTCCTCACTGGATGAGCTGTCCTCTGGGTCATTATCCGACTTATTTCGATCTGAACTAGAGTCTAACATGCTACCTGAAGAGGACCGTCTTCTACGTTTCCTTCCTCTCGAGCTTCTTTGGCGTTCACGTCCTCTTTCCTCCCCAGATTGACCACCAGCCGACTGTTCGCTGATTGCCTTTAAGACTTGCTCCGTTACAGCTGCTACTAGCTGTAAGGTATCTGAAACGTCCTGCTGAGCCGCCTGTTCAGCTTCTAAAGCGTCCTGCTGAGCTGCTTGATCGGCTGAACCTGCCGCGGCTGGTACTTGTCTTCTTAGCCTTCTGGCCCTGGCTGGTCGCCTCGCTCCAGCTGGTTCATTCATCTACAATATTTCTTAAGAAGATATGAACCTAATCAATAAAAATATTTCAGAGCTCTTAACCTGACCATTGAAAGCAACAATTTAAATTTTGATTCTTCAGTTAAAAAATACACTCTTTGAAATTTAAATAATTGGATAAACTTCAATAAAATTCATATATCCCAATCAATGCTTGTAGTAAATTTCTGCTAATTAGCAGTATCAGAACATATTACAGTGGAGTGTATTATAACTGCATCCATTATTATCTAATTTCTATTTATATATTACATTATACTTTATAACTGTGAAGTAATTATCTTTACAGATTTCCAAATATATATGCATTTTGCATAAAGTCCGTAGATAAGGAATCTTTAGAAACCTCAACAATATAAGAATTTATGTATCTTATTCATTTTGTGCAATACATTCAGAAAGTAGACCTCAACCATATTTGGTGAAAATTCTAACAAAACAAATAACCCCAACCATATAGGGGTTCAGCAACTTACAAACCATAAACCCCCATAATAGGGGTGTTAAATATGTAAATTCAACCCCGACCATATAGGGGTGCAAAATCCTGTTTAAATAATACCCCGAGCATATAGGGGTACAGGATATTGCTTAAGTAACTTCAATCATATATAGTCAACCCCGACCATATAGGGGTGTAAAATCCTGGAAAATAAATCATGTTTAGTTTATGCAAGTTGCTTATCAATAATACACCATATTGGCAAATTCGAATAAAACAACCCCAATCCACAGGGTTGCCATATATTAAGATTGAAATGAGTTTATTTTTATATAGCATAATAGTATACTAAAGACTGCATCAATCGCCAATGAGCAATTAAATCAAATGAACGTAGTAAAATGTATCATAATTAGACTAAATATAAATGTTGTACAGATAAATACCCACCATTATTGATAGACTTTATCATTGAAACAATTACAGCCCTCACATTATTATAATATTTCTTATTTCCTTGATAATTCAAATGGACCCCATCAGCCAAAAATACTGCCCGTTGATTATTAGGACACCAGAAACCAGACAGGCGAAAGAATGTTGCTGAGTCTACATTCTTCAAGTAATTGGACACTCGTCTATTTAGTTCATCCACCCTCGTGTTAAACCATGCTGTGTCCACTTGAAACCGGATACGCCTTGTCGGGGGAATTCTATTCAATGTCTGTAGCACCACCACTTTTTTCACATTTTCCTCATAACGGAGATGAATTATAAAGTCCACAAGCTCACGGTAAATTTCATTCACTGATGTGTTTCTCCTACACAAATCGTTTGATACCGCTTGTAACAAAACCACATTTGGACGCAAGTCTCTAACGTAATATGTACCTTGCGCGCGAATCTGAGCCAGTGACGCTCCTCCATATCCTGAATAAAAAATCTGTACCTCCTCCGAATTTAGATTTAAATTCGGTGTCACCCGATGTTCAGAATTATCTGATACAAAGTTCTCAAGTCTGCGAATAAAGGAATACCCCAAAATTAGGACTTTTATTGTCATTTTATCCACACCATGTCCATCACAGCGTGGGATAGACACCGATTCCAGGACCACGTGCAACGATCAGCCTAAATTAAGGCCTTTATAAACAGTAGCGTAAAGTAATTCTTCACATCAAATACTTACAATGTAGTATAAACGGTAGATCCTTATGTAATATAGCGAATAATGCAATAAAGGTGGATATTAAACTTCAATGAATGGACAAAATGGCCCTGGTGGATGAAAACATCTTCATGACAGTGTGCAGACTTGAGACAATGATTACGTGACAAGATCAAATTATAATTCCTGGTACAGGTTGCGTGTGGCACTACAATATCCGGAAAAATCTTGACAATATGTAATTTATTGATAGATGGTATAAATTACTTTATGTTGCACATAAATACAAATAATTACATTTAACTGTGGTTTTGGCTACAACAAAAAATTACCATCTTGTATTGAAGTGGTATATGCTAATGAGGTATAACAATTAGATTAATTTAAACTTTCACAAATGAAGAGACTGGATTTATTTATTTCTGCAGGTGATAGAATGAGAATTCCTGGTGACCAATTCAACGATATAAATGGAATGTATTTTAGTACAAGGGATCGAGACAACGACAAAGCTTTTGATTTCCAATGCGCTGTTAATTTTGGAATAGGTGGGTGGTGGTACAACGAATGCCATGACGCCTTTCTTAACGGACCCTGGGCTTCACAAACCTGGAGACAGCCTTGGATCCCCCCAATTAGTGATGGGGCCAATATAACCGGGACGTTGATGATGGTCAGAAGAGTCTAAGGACATCACTTCTAAATTCCATATACAGAAAATGGAAACAGATATGAGAAGAGAAATTTTTATTCTGAAAGGTGTGTAATGAATAAAATCACTTGAGATATAAACTGGTGCCAGAAGGGACGAGAGAAATCAGGAGAATTGTCTAAAGACACAATTTTTATCGGGTTGTAAAATATTTTCATTTGTGCAATTTCATAAATATTTGAAAAAAAAAACGATTAATTCTATGTATTTCCGATTTCGTTGATTTTATATTACACATTTTATAATGGATATATGCTTGTTTTTATTTTTTCTGAAGAAAAAAAAGGAGGCTTAACCTGGATGGTCAACATGTTTTGCTTTCTTATGTCGTTTAAACGGTGTTATTCAAACCATTTTCCATCATGCGACTCATATGACGGAAAATACCTGTGGTCTCTATTGTATTTTCATTTCTCTGGATTTGTACATGTGATATGTTTCTGTTTGAGTAGAAAAATGAAACAGGTGACATTGATTACGCTATCCTGATGAAAGTATATCTTCATTTTATTTATAATTTTGTTTTCTGTTTACTCTGATAACTTATTTAATCTTACATTTATTGAGAATAGTCTGGGAAAACTTTTAGGGATTTTATTGGTTTTTTTTTACTTCCTTGAAGTTTATGGGGATTTTTTTTTGTATTGAATGAACTCTTTCTTGCACAAGAGAATTCACAAAACCGAAAATGAGAAATTCTGATTTCATAAGATTGCTTCATTTATATGGAAATAATTTGGGTTATAGATCTTTTAATTGAAATACCAAGGAAACATTGGTATTCATAATTGTTTATAGGAGGGTTATATCGCCAAACCATGGTACTACCTATCTTGTCCCGTACAAGTATTAAAAAAATAACATAAACATGGTTCTCCATCACTGGAAATTTAACTGTGTTGCAGACCTTTCGTAAAGCATTAATATTCGCAATATTTTCGCAACCAAATTAAGGTGGCTCATTACATCCACAGTTTATTTTAGATTTCATTACAGATTCACTTATAATGTACATGTAGATGTCAAATATCCAAATGGAGGTATTGATATCATAAATATTTTTTAGAGAATTTTTAAACTTTTATCTAATTTTAGTGAAATGTTTCATTTCAAGTTTACCAGAATATCAGAACTTTCAGTGTCAAATGATGGACATCAAGTACATACAATGAAAATACCTCATAAAACCTAGTATTAATTTTATTAGAAAAATACTTTTCTCCTAAAAATCAATTAATGTCATTATCTATTTATTTCTATTTCCAACTACATTCAAAGTGACTATATGCTTTTGCCCTAAAGTTTGACCGATCTTTAGAAGAGAAATTGAAAATGAAATAGTTATTAATTAAACATGCTAGCTATTTTAACGATAAGTGGGAATATCCTATCCTAAAATACATCTTCATTCACGTTGTTGATGCATTAGGACACATCCCATCTCCGATGTTTTGGAGTTCCGTGTGTGCTCTGCTCCTATTTTGTATTGTTTAATAGACTTTTGATCTTGAGTACTGTTTCTTATCTCCATATTTTTCATTCATTAGAATGCAATTTCAGAATTTCATATTTCAATTTTTTTATTTTAGTCTTTTTTCATGTTAGTACTTTTAAAATTCGCTGACAGGTGAAGCCTTATGACCCGATGAGACACAAGGCTTCAACAAGCCGTCACCGTCTTCCTCTGTCCTTTGCAACATACTATGTCTTTCCCCCGTAGACCATTTCCTCTATCTCTGATGTTATGTGTCCTCCATGTTTTTGGTTGTCTACCTCGCTACCTCTTTTTAGATGGTGTCCAATGCAGGACTGAAATATCTAATATTTTACAATGGATTTGTACATGTGATATGTTTTTACAATGAATAGAAATAATCCTCCTTCATCCGACTATTAAGTACATACCAACAATCTTTTTTTTTTCTTTTATTACGTATATTGAAATTAAATTATTTGAAAATGTTCCAATGAATTGATTATAAAAGCACATTGTTTTCTCTTCTTTTATTAGGCAGCGTGTATGGCTGGTTTCCTGTTAGTAAATCCTCATTAATATAGCAAATTGTATAATACCTTAAGGAATTCACGTTGTGGTGTGTTGACACTTTGCTTATCGAAACATTTTTTTAATACTACGTCACTCATTTCATTGTCACCACATCAAAGAAAGTGTTCAAAACCTCAATATTGCAAGGAAATTATAGTTAAAAACCCTTTCCTAATAATATGATTCAACTTTCAAAATACAAAGGAGACATATACACAGAAGTCGCATGTCTACAGGACAGAGAAGGTTGTAGACAGTGCCTTTTTTGCTCTAATTATTAACAAAATTATATGTATGAATGATGAAAATTGTACAAATTCTAGACGATTGATTGTTTAATTTTATTTTATGCATGTCTTCACTGTGCTACATGTATAGGACATGTACATGTATAGGATATATTTAAAAAATCGTCGTTTCCTGGAAATGAAATCCGGAAAATCCGTTTCCACGAAAGAAAAATTAGTTCTCATGAAATTTATTTTGTTTCCTAAATGAAAGACCCTTCTGGAAAATCTAAATGATTTCCCACGAAAAAAAATTTGTAACCACAAAATTTAAGTTGCATATTACTATATGACTCCGAATTTGTATTTTATTTCATAGGAATGATCTTTTCTTCGTGGGAATGAAATCAATTTAATTTCATGGATTGAATATCATGGGTGCCAATTTTTACTTTGTTAGAACGAATTCAATTTCGTTTAATATTTTTCTAGAAAAAAAAATTCCATGAAATTCGTTCACAGGAAATCAAATTCGCTCCAACGTAAAAAAAAAAATTTCTCGCGAAATTTGATTAATTCTCACAAATGAAAGCTCGTTTCCACAAAAATTGAATTCGTAACAATGAAATTAAATTCGCTACAAGGAATTTAAGTTCGTTCCCATAAAATGAAATTCTTTCACACAGAATTCAATTCGTTTCGACGAATGAAATATCCAATTCCACGGAATAAAAGATTCATTCACACGACATTAAAGTTGCATAAGTATGCGACGCAGTGGTATGGTAATATTTAATAGGAAATTTTAGGATTTTTTTAATATGGGAAGAAATTTAATCTCGTGGATTGAATTTCGGCGGAGCGAAGTTTTTTTTTTGTAGGCGTCACCGTACATGTACTTCTTTAAATGAAAAGAAGAACATTATGTTTGCATTCCCATAAGCATTTCTTCAAATTTCAGGTTCATAACTTTCATTGGATTGAAGTGTCTTATTAATGCTTTTACATCTGATGCGTACAGATAAAGATATAAAATAATATTCCAGGGTTCTATATAGGTCTAATGATTCTGTATATGTGTGTTACGTTAAACAAGATCATCGCCCATGCGGAAATGCAATTTATCTTTATCTTTGCCGCTTTCCCAATTTCCTCCTCTCGGTCTGCATACTGAAGAGTTACGTCCAAAGCTGTTTTTAACATTTTAACGTCTGTTATGCATTATTGTGAGTATCAGCTGGTTAGTTCGTTAGTACAATGTATTGCATTGTCGACAGTATCAGCTGATTAGTATTGTACAGTCGATAACTTATTTATACACTAGAATAATCTTTGTGATATAAATATTAGGTTAATTAACTACAGACAATAATGAGTCAATTCAAAGTACATACATGTAATACGTTTTTCTAGGAAGGCAGCCATTCTATCTCAACCCCTCTCCGCCAACCTTGACTAACTCCTCCCTAGTTGTCCTTCCGTGTTTTCCTTTATTAGATTCCTTTCAAAAAATGAGATAAAAAAAAGCTGTTCATAACAAATAAGGCATATAAGATAATGCAATTTTGTCTCCCATCAATTCATCTACTGACCGTATAAAGGTACATGTAAATAATATTACATGATCCCAATACCGTTTCTATAAACACTTGAAGTTTCCATATACGTTATAATTTTCGTACCTCCTTACATTACGCAGGGTTGTGTCAAAATAAGCCGTCGACCGTTAAAGTCAGTGCTTTTCGCAAAAGTCCTTTTCAAACAGCTACGTATAAACAATGGCTTGGATTTTTTCTCAAAATACTAGCTAGCGTTATTTATTTTTTACATTTAATATCAAAGTGCCTTTCTAGGTACATGTAGGTATATTTGATACTTCAGAAGAATACAAAAAATATGCCAGTCTAAATAAATTGCTTATTAGGAAAATTTTTGAGTACATCGGTTTTAAATGATAACAAGATGTGTTTGTGAAACACTGAATAACTCTATCATATGAAAGCATATGGCGGTTAAAGTTCGTCAAATGCAATTTAAAGCCCAAGGTCAAGGTCAAAAGATAAAAATGTTTTCCCCAAAAATACACTTGATTCCGGGAATGTAATTATAAAATTTATAGAAGCCCTAGCACCAACCCTTGAAAAGTTATAGCAAATGTAAAGGTGTTTCAGAAAGGTCAAGATTCCAGGTCAATGTCAAAGGGTCAAACTGTTGGTATCCAACGAAAGATCTTATTACTATGATTGCACATGTAAAAAAAATACCTAGTACAAATTATTCAAAAGTAATTGTCATAGTTAAAGTTCAAAATGTTATCACAAGAAATACAGATGCGAGACCGTGTAGCACCAACTTCTCAAATGTCATGGCCAAGCTTAAAGTAAAGTAAAGTAAAGTAAAAATTTGTAAAAGTGGAGAAAATTTCATGGTCAATGTGAAAAGGTTAAGTCTAATGGAATACAATGTATTGGTACTCAAAGGGAGTCTTTGTCGAAATGAGTACACATAAGCATTATGGTATGTAAAAGTTATAGTTCCAACCAATCAAAAGTGTTTTTTGCAGACAGAGAGACAGGGTTACATCCAAAGACTTTATGTCCCTTATCTTCGATTACGGGGGCATGATAAAAAGCTAAAGGTTTTAAAAATCCATTGGTATTCACAGAAGTTATAAACTTTTTAGAGTTAACTAAAATATCTTAGATAATTATATCCTCGTGATTTATAACTTCAATTGAAAAAAAAAAATATTTTTAGTAAATCAACATGTATTGAACTCAAAAGCAGACGACAGAAAACATAATTATGTTATGTGCAAGTACGAATGTTATGTATGGATGCCCAGTGCCCCAGTCATGTCAAAAATTTGCAAACGTATTATGTCGTTTTCTTCCAGTGCATTTTGGACGGAAGTTATTGCTTCAATAAATTTATATAAGCGTTAGCAATGAAGTACTTACATGAAAATGTACAAAGTCGATTATTTTTTTTTTCATTTTAGATAAGAAGCATCTTAGGGACATTCAATAACTTAATTGTTAAATTAATTAAATTGATATTAGCTAAATTATATTTCTTCAACAAGAATCTATATTTTAATTTTAATGTTTCATATAGAGAATTATAATAAAATGCTTAAATAACAGGGAGGTTAAAAAATATCTGTTTTGTTTATGATTTAATAAACAATTACTATATGGATCATTTTCTCCCTTTTTATCATTCTTGTTTAACAAATATTGTTGTTTGAAGTGGATCGTGTAGGAAAATCGTCATTGATAAATATTTTTAATTATGAGCAATAATTATTTATAAAGTGTAAAAAGAAAATAAATAAAAATAACTTTTTCTTTTAATAGATTACACAGATAGGGATTTACAAGAAGACTTATTATCAGAAGTTATCATTTTGCAAGGAAGATCAGGTTATTAACAATATCTGTTTTCTTCATTTTTTTTTTTTTTACAAATTACCAGGTACAATATAAAGTGTCTTTATTTGTGTAGCTAAATGTATCATATTACAATCGTATGTGCATGCTTTAAAGTAATTAAAAAATGAGAAACAGTATATTAGCAATTTATCTAGCATTTTCCTCTCCCAAATTTTTTTTCATTGTTTTTCTTAAATTTTTATTTAATTACATTGATGAAATGATGAGTTGTCATTGAATAAAAAAATATTTAAAGTAATAAAAAAATGAGGTACAGTATATCAGCAATTTATCTAGCATTTTCCTCTTTTCATTGTTTTCTTACCTTTTTATTTAATTACCTTGATGAAATGATGAGTTACTATTCAATAAAAAATATTGCAAATGTATACTATTTTTTATATATGAGAAATGTTCCAAAAAAGTGACACATGGATGTTTCCACTCACTTTTATTCTAAACAAAATCGTTAATGCTTTCTTTTATTCATCCCTGCTTGTCAAAGTATCCATACTTGACCTAGTTACACTAGTAATTTAGACATTATTTTATTAATATACTTCATAGGACCCTCTCACACCGTCATCCGCAGATAAGATAAGTTGCAATCCCAAGGTCATTTGGTGATTTTATTTTTTTTTCAGAGAGTAAGAATTTCAATTTGAGGAATAGAAAAAAGTCAAACGGGGCTAAACCGAGATAAAACAGGGTGTGTGGTGGGGCAGTTACATTTTTCATCCCCAAATACTAATGCTAGCTTTGTGTACAGGCACAAAAGTCGGATATTAGTCATGCCTGTTGTCAGGATACGACTTTCGTTATCTTTCTTAAGTTTTTCAAATTACATGTTCATAGGAGATGTCCGTGACTGGTTCGCCCTTTGCACAGGAATTTGTACATGTATGACAGTACTTTTATTTGCAAAGAACATATAAACCCTTTGTTCTTCACGGTCCAAAATCTTTTAGCAGTACTAGGAAGTTGTCCAATCCTTGATGACCAGATTCTGATATAACTTCTGATTTCTGCATTTGACGTAAGTTAATGTCTCATTTGATTAATTTTTATGATGTATGCGCATAAATTTATCTAAATATTTCCTTATTTTAATACGACAGTGTTTTAAGTATGTATTTGACACTCAATAAATTATTGTTCGTCTCTAATTACTAACGATTCTGATCTCTAACATCATAAATTATATTTAATTTTTATACACGCAAGATTTGAAATGTTTAATACTGATAAATTTGCATCACCCTAAGGATACCTCGTGTATCAACTTGCATAACTTCGTCTAACGGCCCCGTACAATAAATTATCTTTTTAAAGGTTGTATAACTATGAAAACGTTGATATACCATGGTGATCACTATGGAAACTTTGATTTACTATGTAAAAAAAAAACTTTGATTTACTTTGGTGATGACTTTGAAAACTGATTTACTATAGTGATACCTTTGTGACAATATAGTGATGACTTTGAAAAATTTGCTTTACTATGGTGATAACTTTGAAAACTTAACTATAGCGAACACTTTGACACAATATTAAAAACTTTAAAAACTGATTTACTATAGTGATAACTTTTACACTATAGTGATCACTTTGACACTTTGATTTACTATAGTTTACTAAAGTTATATAGTAATCTATAGTAAACAACCTGTTAAGTATTTATGTTCGGATTGTACTGTGCTATAAAAGTACTTGCGGGGTCAGGCAATGTCATATTTCTATGTTAAGTACATTAAATGTATGTTACATAACAGTTTAGTAAGTCGTAAAGAGTTAAAGCTCAAAATCAGCGAAATGCAGCGGTATGACTGACTACGACCGCGAGTCACCTGATTTCTCCCTTGTCTTTGTGTCAAATAAAGAAACCTACAAATAGTTTAAAATCCTGAATAGAATCTTTTAAAATCTTTTTTTTTTACATTGTTATTTCTGATAATTTTAAAGTTTGATAGTTTAAAGAAAATATTTTCGACCGCAAAATCACACAAGAGTTCGAAGAGATGCAAATCTTTGTCATCTAAGTAGCAGCTCAAAGATACATGTATGACAGCAAAAGCTATTACTTCTCAAATGGCTTTCTAAAAGTTTAAGACTGATTTTGTCATCATTGTACGTCCTATCTCGTTTTCCACAACAAACAACAGAAATAATTTTGTGGTGATATAATTATGTAATTAATTTTTTATTAACTTAAGGGCTAAAGATTAGGCAAAGGTTTTAAAATGGAAAAGGCTATCTTCTTTTAAAAGAGTTCGCTTCGTGATCGGGAGGCCCGTGTTCGATTCTTGTTCTCGGCGCCGCGACAAACCTAAAACGTAAATATAGGTAGTGACTGTACCTTACCCACGCGCTCGGCACTAGAAGCGAAAGTCACAGGTCTTTCGGATACGACCTATCTTAAAAACGTAGGTCCCGTGTCACGGTAGGCGCTAGCACGATAAAGAACCCTCACTGCTCAATGACCCTGAGGACCGAGTATAGTTCTAAATTTGAAGCCCTTCATCGGCATACGGTGACGTCTCCATATGAGTGAAAACATTTTCAAGGGGGACGTTAAACAATATACAATCAATCAATCAATCTTTTTAAAAGATACTATAAACAGAGAGATTATTTATTGGAACATGCGCTCTTGATTTAGCCTATACAGTGTATTGATATTTTTTTTAATCCATATAAAAAAAGGCAACGTAATAATAAACAATAGATAATGATGATAGATATGGTAATAATGGTCAGTCAAAACTTCTTATCTGGTTGATGTTAATCATCTTAATATAAAAAATAATACGTTTGTTTTTTATTCTCATTTAGTGTAAAGATACAGTCTAAGATGAGGTATCTGTCGATTTTGTGGATATTATGTGTCCTTTACATCAAGGTAGGTGTTTTATTTCCATATTAGTTTTTACACACGTATTTAACACATCATTCTGTACGTTGTTTTAATATTTCTGAATATGTATGAAATTTACTAATATAGCTGAAAAATATTTTTTCTCAGGCTGTAGATACATTTCGTCAATGTAATGCATCAACACAGTCAGTTAAAAATGTATTACACTGTCCCAAAAATGAAATTGAATGGACAAAAGCAAGAACACTTAAAGCATGCTTGACTATTCAACAAAACTGCTCAGAATCAGAAAGTCTGGAATATCATTGTGTACCCACCGAAGATGAGGGTGTCTTTGTGGAAGTGTGTGCATTCCCATTGATGTGTCATGGTAATACAATAAAACCTGTCTAACCCGGACAAAACTGGTTAAAAATATGGAGGGATTGTACAACTTTCTAATCTTTAACAACCAGACTTATATAGAGACTTTAATTTTACATCGCTTTAAGAAAGATTTCGGAATGCACAACATTTGGATTAGACAAGTCTGTTTTTCTTTTTCATTTTCATGACATCCTAAATCTTACTTTTATATTAATTTTTTCAATTACAGAAAAAGTAATTAAAAGAATAATGATTAACAATTCCATAATAGAATTTCTTTATTCGGAATAGATATATTTAACCTAAACAACGTCTAGCTTGATGTGGAATTCTCTTATTCTGATTCATTTTATATAATAGGATGCTTCTGTACGGAATGGAATACTGGCGGAAAAATCACTTCAAGTTTTCGGAAATAGGAACTGTACATTATTCAAATGAAACATTTAAATGTACGTTCAACGCAACTCGCTTTTTTTTTATTAGCAATTGACGTCAGCACACGTCCGCAGTACTGATTCAGATAATAATTTGTTATAAAAAAAATCCTCGAGAAATATTGGACAAGATAGGTAAAAAAGTTTGCAAGCAATTTATACCTTATTGTTTTAAGCTTTACAAACTACTGATACAACTGACCCACATACTTTTACTCATTGTAATCTTTATGAATTGAACAATTAACGTACAGGTACAATTATAGTTTGAGGTTTGAAAGGAAAAAAATGTCCATACAACTTCATGCCATTTCATATAACTTCTAACATTCTGTATACTTTAGATAAACAATTAATGCTACCAAACAAATATAAAGAAACATTCTCAGAGTCACGTGTAAGTGTATTGTTTATTTTTTATATTACGGAGCAATCTCAGAGGGTTGAGCAAGTAATATTCTTTAGTTTTTATGTTATGCACCATCAAGTTATAAACTTTCCTCTCATTCCATTTTTATTTATATGTATTTAGTCAGTTTCATGTATACAGTAAATGTATAAAATCGATAAATTTAAGTTATTTCTTAATAAATGTTGAAAATTCTTAACAACTTTTCAAGGATAGTTTTTAACATGCATTCTCTGTAAGCACCAAAAAATCTTGGAAACGACATATCTCCGATTTTGATGAAATTTGCACCACAGGTGCACCTTGGTACAAAACCAGCAAATATGGTGTTAGATGTTTCCCATGTGCACCCGGTTGCCATGGAGACGGATCCATTGAATTTGGCCATTTTCGGCCATTTTTGAACAAACAAAAACATGAAAATTGAGGAAATATGAATGCATTTTTATCTTTATTTAGTGAACTCAAATATAAATCTTTGTATCATAAGAAAACATAAACTGTTAAAGAATACAGGGCATATAACAAGTTATTCCAGAATTGACCCCACTCTTAGAAAACGGTTCTGCAAAATAGCATAGTTTCTCAAAATGTGTAAAATGGAAAATTTGGCATTTTTTGAGAAATTTAAGGTCAAATAAAAAAAAATGTCTACGGAAATTTTTCAAATCATATACGTGTCGTCAAACGTCAGTATTAGTAGTGTCCCCTCATGAAAAAATTGGAGTGGGATCTCAATGCTATTTTTAGTAACATTTATCTGAAAATAGACATATTTCAGAAAAATCCAAAAAATGAAATTTGGGCAGAGTTTAAGATGCCATTGCTAGGTAATTATGAAATATACTGTAAAAGTCAAAATGCTAATGTCAGAGACTGGACACCAATAACTACCATGCATATTATTTTCAGGGATTTCCATTTTCTATTTATAGCTTCAAATGCCTAAATATAGACATGTCTCATAAAATGATGAAAAATGTCAATTTTCCATCATTTTGAAGCTCCACTGAATCATAAATAATAAAAATATGGATCTCTCCAATATTTCATCAATAAGAACGAGGAATAGTATAATATCTCACAAATTATTGAGGACAGGCTCTCATCTCTATAAATAGTACAAATGTCTAAAAATAGACACATACGAAATTAACTGTTGAATGTTGATTTTCCCCTAATTCTCAAATTAGAGATGGGAAATTTACCGACTTACTGTCATTAACCGTAACTGATATTAAGTGACTGACAAGAACAAAAGAACATTCAATGGAATGCAGCATGATAAGCAGAGGTCTCCATTTCTAATTATAGTAACACGTTTAAAAATAGACGTAATGCAAAATATCGGGAAAATGTCGTTTTTTGTATTTTTTTTTCTAAAATTTTGGATGAATAATTGCTGACCATCTGTTTTTAACTGCTACTGGCATATGGTGACCAACAAGTAAAAGAAAGCCTTATATAAAATACAAAATGAGTAGCAGAGGTTTCCATTTCTATTGATAGTAACACATGTTTAAAAATAGACGTACAGCAAAATATCAGAAAAATGTAGTTTTTGTACTTTTTTCTCACATTTTGGATGAACAATTGTAGACCATATGTTTTTAAATGCTCTTGGCATATGGTGACCAACATATAAAAGAAAGCAAAAATGAAATACAGAATGAGAAGCATAAGTTTCCTTTTCTGTTTATAGTAATACATGTTTGAAAATAGACAATAACACGTTTGCAAATTCTCGAGAAAATATAGACTGTTGCATTTTTTTTAACATCAGTAATGGAGAATGTGCAGACAAACGGCTGATATTTGTTATTGACGGAAGGTGAGTAACAAGTATGAAAAAGCTTTAGCAAAAATGTATAAGAATAATGTGTAAGGGTATTTTTCCATTTCTACCTATACTAACGTATAGTTATAAATAGACATTCAGCAATTAATCAAGAAAATGTAGAATCATTCTATTTTCTCAAATTAGGGATAGGAAATTGCAGTCAAATTTTCATTAGCTGTAACCGACACGTACAAGAGAGCAGTAACCGAAATGCATTATAAGGTGGGTTTCCATTTCTATTTATAGTAACACGTTTTAAAGGCTCAAGTGAGCTTTTATGATCATTTGTGCCTTGTCAGTCGTTGTCGTTCTCATTGTAAACTTTTTATATTTTCATCTTCTTATCAAGAACCACTGGGTTAATTTCAATTTAACTTGTCGCAAAGTATCCTTGAATGAAGTAATAATACCTTTTCTCTGTTCGATTTTTCACTAAGCTAATAATTTATATTTCTGACCAATATTAGTTTGTTTAAACGCCTATTTATAGCAAAGCCATTTCTGTAACTAAAGCTACTCATAAACACAAGTTAATTTTTAGTAGTAGTAGTATTTTAAAACGTTACAAGGAATCTTTTTCAAACACAGATACCAAAGTATGACAGCTTATTGCCATGAAATTAAAGTCTTTAAAAAGGAGATAAAACTCTAGGCATCCCGTGGGGATCCGGGTTATAATAGGTCCTCAGTACCCCCTTGCTTGTCGTAAAAGGCGACTAAATGGGGCGGTCCTTCGGATTAGACCGAATAAACCGATGCCCCGTGTCACAGCAGGTGTGGCACGATAAAGATCCCTCCCTGCTCAAAGGCAGTAAGTGCCGAGCATAGGCCTAAATTTGCAGCCCTTCACTGGCAATGATGACGTCTCCATATCAGTGAAATATTCTGGAAAGGGACGTTAAACAGTATACAATCAATCAATCATCTAGGGTCATAACAAAATACTGGTGAATGTTTAATTTGTTAAATTCGTGTCGGAAGCAATTAAAAGTGAAGAGGGGGGTCCAAACATGAATTCCTATTTCATGGGAGAGGGATCGAACTTCTTTCAGTACCACTTTTTTCTTTCAAACACTACCACTTACCATTATTCGACTACAATGCAATATGCCTGCTGAAAGGGGGGGGGGGGGTAAATCTACTCCCCAATGTTTATTACCTATATGATGTCTATCTTTGAACCCCCAACCCTCCATCACCACCCCCTACCCCGCTGTTCCAACACTTACATGTATGTTTATACGTAAAAGAAATTTATATATATATAAAATCCATATCTTTTTTATGGATAAGCTTGGTATGTTCTTATTTCACACAAAGATTGTCCACGACCTAACATTGTGTCATGACATTGAGCCAAGGTCATTAAGTGAAGTTCAAGGTCACTGAAAAAAATTCATAATTCCTGTCCAGTACATATCTTTCTTATGGATAAACTTGGTATATTCTCATTTCACACAAAGACTGCCCATGACTTAAGGGTGTGTCATGACCTTGAACCAAGGTCATTTTGGAAAGTTCAAGGTCACTGAAGAAAAATTTCATAATTCGTGTCCGCTCCATATATTTCTCATGGATGAACTTGGTAGGTTCTCATTTCACACAAAGATTGCTCATGACCTAAGAGTGTGTCATGACCTTGACGCAGGTCATTGGGGAAGAAAAAGGTCACTTGAAGAAAAATTTTTATTACATTGTATTTGTGTCTGGTCCATATCTTTTTAATGGCTAAACCTGAATCTACTACTTCACACAAACATTGCTTATTACCGGATTTTCTGTCATGATTTTAATCCAAGGTCATTAATGCAAGGTCAAGGTCACTGACAGAAAATGTTCATAATTCGTGTCTGGTCCGTATATTTAGTCTGTTTTTTTTATTAGGATGCGCCTTTGTTTTATTTATGAAAATATTATGAGCAATTACATTTGCATTAAAAATGTTTTAGCATTTCTCTCTTCTCGTAGATCCATTAAATATTCATGATTTAGCACCTCTGAAATACCCAGCGGGGTATTTAGTCCCGTTTGGACAGTTTTAGTTTAAACAGACATAGTGATTTGAGCCACTGCCTCCTAGGGAAAATTTTCTGGATCCCCCTAACGAAAAAAATTCAATCGAACTCGGACTGTCAACCTGAATTTAAAGATAATGCTTATTTTATAAAGAAAATCGCTGTCATTTAAGTGTTTTAATGCAGGGAGAACATACTTTTGTGATACATGTATTAGAATGAGGTGGACGCGCTGGCGCGCCGAATACAATTAGCCATGTCAGTTACAGCTAATGAAAGTTTGACTGCAAATTTCCTTTCCCTAATTTGAGAAAAACAAATGAGAATTTTCCAGATTATATATAAATATGTGTTACTATAGGCAGAAATGTAAAAATACCCTGAAACAGTATTCTTATACACTTTAGCTAAAGCCTTTTCATACTCGTTAGTCACATTTTGTCAATAACAAATAAAAGCCGTTTGTCTGCACATTGACCATCCCTGATGTTTGAAAAAAAGTGCGAAAGTCTACAATTTGCAGCATGTCTATTTTCAAACATGTGTTACTATAAATAGAAATAGAAACCTCTGCTTCTCATTCTGTATTTCATATATGCTTTCTTTTACTTGTTGGTCACTATATGCCAATAGCAGTGAAAAAACATATTGTCTGCAATTGCTCATCCAAAATGTGAGAAAAAAGTAAAAAAAACTACATTTTCCCGATAGTTTACAGTATGTCTATTTTTAAACTCATGTTACTATAAATAGAAATGGAACCCTCTGCTTCTCATTCTGTATTTGATATAAAGCTTTCTTTTACTTGTTGGTCGCCATATGCCAATAGCAGTTAAAAAGAGATAGTCAGCAATTATTCATCCAAAATTTTAGAAAAAAGTACAAAAATGACATTTTTCCGATAGTTTACAGTATGTCTATTTTTAAACACACGTTACTATAAATAGAAATGGAAACCTCTGCTTCTCATTCTATATTTGATATAATGCTTTTTTTTTTACTTGTTGGTCACTGTATGCCGATAGCAGTTAAAACAGAAAGTCAGCAATTATTCATGCAAAAATTTACAAAAAAGTACAAAAAATGACATTTTTCCGATATTTTGCATCACGTCTCTATTTCTAAACTCATGTTACTATAAATAGAAATGGAAACCTCTGCTTTTCATTCTGTATTTCGTATATGCTTTCTTTCACTTTTTGGTCATTATATGCCAATAGCAATTAAAAACATTTAGTCTGCAATTGTTCATCCAAAATGTGAGAAAAAAGTAGAAAAAAACTACATTTTTCTGATATTTTGCAGTATGTCTATTTTTAAAAATGTGTTACTATAAATAGAAATGGAAACATCTGCTGCTCATTTTGTATTTGATTTAAGGCTTTCTTTTACTTGTTGGTCACCATATGCCAGTAGCAGTTAAAAACAGATGGTCAGCAATTATTCATCCAAAATTTTAGAAAAAAATACAAAAAACGACATTTTCCCGATATTTTGCATTACGTCTATTTTTAAACATGTGTTACTATAAATAGAAATGGAGACCTCTGCTTATCATGCTGCATTCCATTGAATGTTCTTTTGTTCTTGTCAGTCACTTAATATCAGTTACGGTTAATGACAGTAAGTCGGTAAATTTCCCATCTCTAATTTGAGAATTAGTGAAAAATCAACATTCAACAGTTAATTTCGTATGTGTCTATTTTAAGACATTTGTACTATTTATAGAGATGAGAGCCTGTCCTCAATAATTTGTGAGATATTATACTATTCCTCGTTCTTATTGATGAAATATTGGAGAGATCCATATTTTTATTATTTATGATTCAGTGGAGCTTCAAAATGATGGAAAATTGACATTTTTCATCATTTTATGAGACATGTCTATATTTAGGCATTTGAAGCTATAAATAGAAAACGGAAATCCCTGAAAATAATATGCATGGTAGTTATTGGTGTCCAGTCTCTGACATTAGCATTTTGACTTTTACAGTATATTTCATAATTACCTAGCAATGGCATCTTAAACTCTGCCCAAATTTCATTTTTTGGATTTTTCTGAAATATGTCTATTTTTAGATACATGTTACTAAAAATAGCATTGAGATCCCACTCCAATTTTTTCATGAGGGGACACTACTAATACTGACGTTTGACGACACGCATATGATTTGAAAAATTTCCGTAGACAATTTTTTTTATTTAACCTTAAATTTCTCAAAAAATGCCAAATTTTCCATTTTTCACATTTTGAGAAACTATGCTATTTTGCAGAACCGTTTTCTAAGAGTGGGGTCAATTCTGGAATAACTGGTTATATGCCCTGTATTCTTTAACAGTTGATGTTTTCTTATGATACAAAGATTTATATTTGAGTTCACTACATAAAGATAAAAATGCATTCATATTTCCTCAATTTTCATGTTTTTGTTTGGTCAAAAATGGCCGAAAATGGCCAAATTCAATGGATCCGTCTCCATGGCAACCGGGTGCACGTGGGAAACTTCTAACACCATATTTGCTGGTTTTGTACCAAGGTGCACCTGTGGTGCAAATTTCATCAAAATCGGAGATATGTCGTTTCCAAGCCCTATAGTAAATTTTTTGGTGCTTACAGAGAATGCATGTTAAATATTATTTTTCCAATTCAGTTTAAATTCCACTATTTGTCCATGGGTAATGGTGAATGCTTTTCCTATTTTTAGTATTTCAATCACAGTTGCGATAACGTGTTTGTTTTCGAAGGTTAACTCGAAAAATGTTCATATTTTAAGTGATTATACATTCTTTAATACTGGTAATCCTATGAGATTTGATAAATATCTTTCATTACTTATTGTCTTTTATATCTATGTTCATTAATTTAACAGTAGCTGATATATCACTTTTAGAAGAAAAGAAGCATAACTCTCACAGAGAATGATTAAAACCAGTCAGAAATATATCTATGCCTTTTGAATGAGTCATCCTTATGAATATTACACGTATTGAATCTCTGGTATTAGCAATAATTTTATTGTACTCTATTTGCTTTATATATTAAAAAATTAATGGTTTAATAAAGTAAAATAATAAATCAAAATGCATATACTTCTGTCCTGTGTCCATTTATCTGAAACTTTTGAAAAATGTAGATCTGGAATGTCAGCGCATAAATATTTTCTGATTCAAAGTGTTACAAAAGAGATACATAAAATGAAAGTTCTCAATTTTTATTTGATGAATAATTTTATCAGTGGTGCCTTTGCCTTAAAAGAGGAGGATGATTCTCCTTGTATAAGATTTTTCTGTTGCAACCAAGGAATGAACCATGGGATTTCTAACCAAAGGTACGTATAATTGTGAAAACGTGATTCCATCAAGAGACGTGTAAGGTGTTATGTACTAAATAGGACAATGTATTCAAGCACAATAAGTAAAAAAATCGTTATTTTTGAAAGCCTAGGCATACATGCACGTTATAATGATTTTGAAAATCTTGTTATTGAATTGTGCTGTACAGAATAGAGAGCGAGATGGTGAAATATTTATCACATCTTTATCAATAAATGACATTGTTATTCGTGCCTTATGGTTTAGAAAGCATTCTAACAATCAGTAAATGTTATCGCAGTCTAAGAACCCGTACACATTTAAATTTTGTTCCAAATTGAACATATTTTAAATAAATAAACGAAAGTGAAATTTCACTGTTTTGCAAACCAAGATTTTTACACAAAAAGTAGAAATCTTGCTGATTTCAGAATCATATTTGCACGTTATAGCAGCATCTGAAGCAAAATATGTATTTAAGTTAAGTGACGTACGTATTTTTTTTTACACGTTATTTTGTTATTGTGCATAACAATAAACATGTCAAATGTATTACCCAATTAACAATTGTAATTTGAATCAGTCTGTTAGTTAAGTTATATTAGTAGAATAACCATCAAATATAGGATTAAAAGTTAACGTTGTTGTCATTATAGAATAGAAATGTTTTTACTAAATCAGCACAAGATTGAGAGAAATTCCTAGATTCTAAAAGCAATCTACTTTTCATGAAGTTATTTCCTGATCAATTATTCGATTTACTATAGTAAGTACTTTTAAAAAATCTCATTTTCTCCTTATTGTTTACTATAAACTCATATCAGATGAATTTTGAAGCATAAATACAGCACTTCTTAGCTTTTGATTTTGGAAATGATAAGCGTGTATATAGAACTTTAACAAATGTGGTTTATGACAGTAACCCCATGTGTAAGCTGGACTAGATGATAAAATATTTTGTATTGTGAATTTTCAGACATAATTTCCAATGAAGTAAAACCCATTTAAAATTAAAGAAATTGTGTTAATAAATATTCCAGTATAATTAAGCATTTTATGAGTTTAATATTATTGTAATATCCAGGTTCATTCATTTTATTTTTAATTTACATTTTAGGCACTACACAGAACCAAACTTCTAAGTATTCACCTGATATTTTTTAAATTTTATAGAACAAATGCATACAATAGATAATTTCTCTAATTTATGGTTAATGATGCATATTTCAGTTCGATGTTTCGTAAATTTATTTAAGTATCTCGTCAAAATTTTAAGCAAAATGTCAAGGAAATGATGTACCCTCAAAATGAAAATTCACACAAAATAGTAAGACCACCACTCGCTCTAATTAATGCAAGACATCCTTTATTGCTGGAGACCATGTATCCCTGAATAAGAGATAGATGCATCTGCTGCCACACATACTGCATAGGTCTTTCCAAACCGTTGAAATTGTGTGGAAGAGGGGGAGGGCATTGACATTCCAGATGTGATCAATAAGATTCAGATCCGGGGATTTGACAGGGCCTCATCACACAGATGCCTTTTGATCAATATTCTTGGACGTTTAGCACGTAAGTGGACCGCTTTAAGGATGATTCGGATAGCTTGAGATAATATTAGATTGTTACGACATCCGATTTCTTATCATTTTCATGCGATTTAGATAGTTTGTTTTCATGTTTCTAAGATTGTTTTAGGACAATTTAACACTCTTTTAACCTGGTGTGACGCGAAACCTTGGCCCCAGACAAAGATTAAGGTCACTTATGGTTTGTTAAATTTTGTCCAAAACTTCCAATTTGTGTTAAATTGGCGATGAAAATGACGCACCATCGTCGGTTACCCACAGGTGATTCACATCGATTCTCATGATCAACTTGCGGGCTCAAAACCCGTAGTTTGCGACAATGATGACGCACAGCCTATAGAAAAAAAATGTTTAAATGTGTTTTGATACTGGTTGTTAATTTTGTAATGTTATATTAAGGACAATTAAAAGCTAAAAGGAAAATAAATAAAATGTGGTGCAATACTTATTTCAATAAGAAAATAGATGAAAGGAATGGTTAGGTAGAAAAAACGTTGAATGATTATCTGGAAAGGAAGTTTGCTTTATCTTTATTGCTAGGGTCATGGGGTGGTTCGAAAAATAATGTCATGACTCCTTTAAAATCTTTAATAATCGAAAGTTTCCATTATAACCTCATATTTATGCTTATACATATATCTTTATCCAATTTGCTTTTTACCCAATAATCTATTTCTATATATGCAACATCTCATTAAATATTAAAATAAACACAATGTTGAGTCTCGTCACATCTGCAAGACAAAAATGTACAAAAGTTGTTTTGACGATTCTTCTTAACACTTCCCGTGTGTAGAAGTTCCAAGTTGCATTTGGAATTTCCAAGTAAATCACTTGGAATTCTTCATTCGGAATTTCCGAATCACCATTCGGAGTATTGGAACAACTTTCCAAATGGTTCCAAATGACTTCCAAGTTGTTTCCGAATTACTAGAACTCATATTTTCTCTTCTAGAAATTTCTAGAAATTTCCAAATGACTTCCAAGTTGCTTCCAAATGACTTCCAAATGATTAAATTTATTTATTCAACAAATTAATGCAAGGTTTTCATTGGCCGTTTTAAACATGTTATTTAGATAACCAACAACCAGCGATTTGAAAATATATTTTAATCACAAAAACATTATTCTCCTGGCATCATTAATGATATTTTTATTCAAAGTATTTACAAGAAAACAAACCTCCCCGGTAAACTACTATCCTCTAAAACTGTTTTATGAATTAAAACACACCGGTCACGGTAGCCTAGTGGTAGAGCGTTCGCTTCGTGATCGGGAGGCCCGGGTTCGATTCTCGATCGCGGCGCCGCGTCATACCTAAGACGTAAACAAAGGTAGTGACTGTTCCTTCGCCAAGCGCTCGGCACTAGAAGTGAAAGTCACGGGTCTTTCGGATATGACCTTAAAAACGTAGGTCCCGTGTCACGGTAGGCGTTGGCACGATAAAGAACCCTCACTGCTCAATGGCCCTGAGTGCCGAGTATAGGTCTAAATTTGAAGCCCTTCACCGGCATCGGTGACGTCTCCATATGAGTGAAAAATTATCAAGAGGGACATTAAACAATATACAATCAATCAATCAATGAATTAAAACATCAACTGATCATATGCAAATTCAAATCACAATTAAAAGTCAGTTCCGGTAAATCAAGGCATTTGCTTGGCTCATGAACTTACGGAGATGATAAAAGTCTGACACTTTTTATTATCATCAAGAACATGTATCGTGGCAATAAATAATTCCGAAAATATTGAAATGCACTTTTCACACAGTTTCAGTAAATTCAATTTGAAACTGTCCATGTTATTGTTTTTCCAAAGCTAGAAGAAGATACATGTACCACTGGAGGAGTCACACACTTAAAAATGTAAAATATATCCTTTGGATTACTACAAATAAGATTTATCATCCATTCAACGTGATCATAATGCAACTCGGATGCAACACTGTTTACGTTTGAACCGCCTGATTTCAAACTCTATGAGGTCGAGCCCGAGACAAGACATCGAGCCCGATCAGTTGATAACATAACATCTGCTCATTTAAATATACAGACTAAGTTGAATTTCTGCACTTCCAAATGGTTCCATGTAGATTCCAAATTGAATTAAGATTTTTCCAAATAAAACTTTTCCGAATGACATGGAAGTACTTGGAATTCCGAATGCTTCCAAATACTTCCAAGTAATTCCAGGTGACTTCCGAATGAAACTCGGCGGGGAGTTGGAACTTCTACACACGGGTTATTTTGATTTTTAATTTGGTGATATGTAAGATTTACACAAAAAATGAATTTATGAATAACATTTGGACAGAGTTAATATGAATTTAATGCTACAACTAAAAAGAAGACAGTTAAGAACAAAAACAGCATAGAAAAGGATAAAAAAGAAGCTTGTGATGAGAGGTTAGATGCTATGCGGAAGAATTGAAAATCAGTGTAGTCATAACAAAGTCTGCAATATTGTTGACGTGCGGTGATAGACGTAACCCAACATTCAGTTTACAATGTATCTTAATCTTTTAAAAATAGTCTATATACTCGAATGAAATTTATTTATTGGAACATTACTGGTATTTCTTTTACAAAAGTATCAAAATACTGAAGAAGATTATGGTGATACAAGAATAATAAAAACAAAATTTTTAAAAAAATTGTTTTTGATTTACAAATGAAAAAAAATTCCGATATGATCTATCTTTCGTTTGAACTTATTCTCTTAATGTACTTATTTGAAAGAAAAAAAATAGATGAAAGGATGATTAAGTAGAAAATGATGTCTGATTATCTGGAAAAGAAGTTTGCATTAAGTAGAAAATGATTATCTGGAAAAGAAGTTTGCTTTATTAATGCTACAAAGGTTGATCTCAAAGTAATGTCACGACTGCTTTAAAATCTTTAATAATCCGTATATCTCTATCTAAGACTTTTTACCTAATACTTTATTCAGATATATGCAACATTTAATATTAAATACTGAGTATTACAATAAACATAATGTAAATTTTTGATTTGGGTAGCAACTGTTTATTTGCCATGCGCTCGGCACTTTGAAGTGAAAGTTGCGGATCATTCGGGTGAGACCTTAGAAGCCGAGGCCGCGTGTCACGGCAGGCGTTGGCACGATAAAGATCCCTCACTGTTCAATGGACCTCAGTGCCGATAAAAGGTCTAAATTTGAAGCCCTTCTCCGGTATATGGTGACATCTCTATATGAGTGAAAAATTCTCGAACAGGATGTAAAACAGCGTACAATCAATCAATCAATCAATCAATCAATCAGTTATATGCAACATTTGGTTAGATATAAAAATAAACACAGGTACTGGGTCTCGTCCACCTCTGCCCGACAAAAATGTACAGAAGTCGTTATGACGTTTCTCATTAACGCTTATTTTGAATTTGGTGATCAATAAGATTTTCACAAAAAAGAATAAATTTATAAATAACATTTGGACAGAGTTAAAATGAATTTCATGTTACAACTGAAAAGAAGACAATTAAAAACAAAATAGCAGAAAAGAGGATAAAATTCAAGTATGTGAAAGATTAACGTTATGAATGGAAAATCAGTGACGTCCTTATGAAGCAGCGATATTGTTGACTTGCAGCGATAGCCTTAACCGAACGTTCTGTTCACCTTCACTGTGGCTCAGTCGGTAGAGCACTCGCTCTGTGATGACCTAGATCGATAAAAAAAGGTAGCAATTGTTCCTTCGCCATGCGCTTGGCACTTTGAAATGAAAGTTGCGGGTCCCTCAGATGATACCTTAAAAACCGAGGCCCCGTGTCACGGCATGGCCGTAAAACAACATACAATCAATCATTCACAGCAGTCTAATTTTGGATGAACAAACGTACAACTGCGGTTCCATGAAATATTCAATGTCCGTTCTATTTATTTTTAGTTTTTCATTGTCAACTAGTCTCACCGAATCATAGAATTTGATCCTTATTTTATACCAGGTTGGCTTTGCTGAAAATGTAACATTATCTCTTGATATCCAGTTAATCGTAGTTATTGTAGTTAAGCCGCGCACTGACCTATGGCTTTTTCTGTCATTTCTTTATCATGAACAGGTTTGACAAGTCGGCAGGGGAATTAACTATATGTGAAGACCAGACCTCTTTGTTATATGAAATTTATTTCACTCTTGAGACAGGATTTTTTTTATTCGCGGGTACATTAAGGAAGCATATAAGTCATTTGTCGGGAAATTTAGACTTTTTTTAAAGAAAATTAATTTTGATCATTCTACTTAAACCGCTGATAAACGTAAACTATAACTATTTATTACATAAAGATAAAAGAGTGTCTAACGCAACGACATACACCACCACTACGTCATCATGTGACTTCTATTAATAGCGAAATTTTCCTTAATAAAAAAGCTAACAGAACAACAATACCCCGGAGTTTGATAATTTGTTTGAGTAAATAATGTAGTTGAAAAACATCTATTTTGCATAAAAAGTGCCCCTGGAATCCCACTGTCCCCTCAGTAAGATAATTATTTCACACATTCACACGAAACCTTACACGATGTTTTGAATTTTTTTTTTACACATGAACCGAGAATTTTCGTAAAACCATGCTTAACTCGAGACTCTAGCAGCACTTTCCAACTATTTTAGGAGGCAAACTTTCCATCTGTACAACAATTATGTTTTGAAATTTACAGCTTATTGTTGTTCTGTTGCATTATTTTTGTCACAGATGACAGAGGAAAGACTGACCGGGATACGTTTATAGCCGACTGTCTTCGAAAGAGAATATTATCGAAGAAATAAATTAGCATACCTGTTTTATTAACTGAACTCCATTTGAATTTCACAGAATGTTCACGAAATTTGTTTATATTTATTCGTGTAATCGTGGTCTAATGTTTGTTTATGTAATTTACTTAATTCCTATTTGTCATCAAAAGGACAAACCACTCCAAATGCAATATACTATATTAATTTGAATTCTTTAGTGACTCATGGTAAGAACTACCTGAAATGTGAGAAAGCCAAAAAGTACTTTAGTATATCTAACTATTCAGGACTAAAAGGAGCTGAGATACAAGCATTCAGATATATCAATGCATAGATCTACATGCACAATCAACTTTAAATTAACAATTCTGTTGTTGTGGGTATGAACATGAAGAATATGCAAAACTTCCAACATTAATGATTATGAAAAATATTAAGCAGAACAAACGCCTGTTTGGGTGCAGAACATGAAATGTACTAAGCTCTACAGGTTTTTGTTGTCCAGTGCGCATTAATCCTGATTTCCAAATTCTTCCTTGACTGGTGATATCTTTAGAATACATTTGCATCTAGGTGAAAGTTGACTCCGCAAAATATGCCATCCCATTGTTTAAGTTTTATTAAGTGATTACACACTCTTTACTACCGGTCACGGTAGCCTAGTGGTAGAGCGTTCGCTTCGTGATCGGGAGGCCCGGGTTCGATTCTCGATCGCGGCGCCGCGTCATAAACCATTTTGCTTGATGCACCTTTCTTCATCATAAATATATATATTTGGATCATTAGCATAAAACCCAGGAGCAAAGGAAACGATTTTCAAAGAATAAATGTAATTTCACTATATAATCAACAGAGTCCCGTACTGACACCAGAACCCTTGACCCTGGGAGCCATAAAATTCATAATTTTGGAAGTGGCACTCTTGCTCATCATATCTATGTAGTCCTTTTTACTTTTTTGTTTTAATATACAGTAGAAGAGAAGAAGATTTTCAAAGAATAATGCATTTTCAATGTACATGTATAATCTATAGATTGAGCACCGCCCTAACACCAGAACCCCTGACGCTGAGGCCATAAAATTCACAATTTTGGAAGAGGCACCCTTTCTCATCATAACTACGTGCTTATTTAGTTTATTTAATACCCAGAAGCAGAGAGGAAGATTTTTAAAGAATTAATGTTTTTTTCACTGAATGATCAATAGAGCCCCGCCCTAACACCAGAACCCCTGACACTGGGGCCATAAAATTCACAATTTTGGAAGGGAAACTTTTGCTCATCATAACTATGTACTTAGTTAGTTTATTTAATACCCAGAAGCAGAGAAGAAGATTTTCAAAGAATTAATGAATTTCACTATATGATCGATAAGGCCCCACCCTACATGTACATGTAGCACTAGAACCCCTGACCCTAGGGTGATGAATTTCTAGATTTTGGTAGAGGACTCAATATTCATTACATTCATGCCACAGTTTGCCTGCTTGATGTCCAGGAGTAAAGAAGAAGATTAATTTTTTAAATATTGAAAATTAATTTTAGTGGTTTTGGCCCAACCCCTCAGGATCCAGGGGGTGGGAACCATAAAATTCACAATTTTTGTTTCCCTTCACCTATAGATGCTGTATGCCAAATTTGATTGAAATTGGTTCAGTAGTTTCAGAGAAGAAGCTGAAAATGTTCAAATGTTAACACACGACGGACGAGAGATGTTGCACGACGCACGACGAAGACGGACGAAAACGGATAGCAATGGGTCACCTGAGTTACTCAATCGTATCAGCTCGGGTCTCTCGGAAAGGCCCGAGAAGTTTCGATTGCTGAGTTACTCAGGTGACCTTAAAATGGCCAATCGAAGAAATAAATCTACAACAAAAAATCTGGGAACGGGGCATTTAACATGGACTCCCAGAAATTTCAGAGATGGAATCAGGTACCAAAGATAGGAAATCATCCCCTATCGACCACTCACATGAGCCCATATAACTGATCAGACATACGGAGAACTTGAGCTGATTATAAATGTAATAAAGTTGTTCTCATCACCTCTTGATTAGAAAGTATGTTCAAGTTCACGCATGTAAGTTGCTGAACACTTTGTATATACAAAACTTTGATTTATTTAAATTAATGTTCGTAAAGTTACTTGTTATAAATTTACCCTGACTTGAATTAAAAAAAACCCTATCTCGTTCTGACAGTTTAGTTTTTTACAAATTTTTATGTACGTTAAACTGGGTAACTCTAAATATTCTTTAACAACAAATTAGCATTGTGTTAAATATTTCCCTGTCTAAAAATACACTTGCTACAAAAGTCAAAATGTAACCTTCCCTAAAACAATCAATTATCAAATAAAAAATGGGATGAGCGATTAAATTTGAAGTTTCATAACTTACCGATCCAGAAATCTCCCTCAGTGTCACCGAATCCATTCTTATATTCATCCCACACCCGATTAAAGTCCACGGATCCTGTAACTCGCCTTTGGATTGCCTTTATCGATTTAAAATAACATTTATCACATATTTGTTATGTAACATTAGATTTTTGTATTTCTGATATGAACATAGTCACGTGCCCTGTATTACACATTCTGTATCAGCACCCTTAATTTTAACAACCTTTATTACACCCTTCCGGATCATTTCTATATTTTCCATACTGAGTACATCAGAGGCCAGATCTTTTACACACAAGAAACCAAAAAACTTACGTCACTTAAGCAGAGGCGTAGTCACAAACTTAATAGGGGGGGGGGGGTAAACTCCAGATATTCTTTGACAAGCAAAAAGAAAAAGGTCATCAGACGGTTTTAATGAGGGGGCACCAGCAAAAGTTTTCTGTAGTACTCTATATATTGCCAACCCTCCAACCCCCCCAATTTCAAAGCTTTAGGGCCATGTGTGTTAAATAAAGAAATATTAAGATGTACATCATGTAATATCCAAGGGCGAATACAGGACATGTTATACGGGGGTATGGCATGAAATAATATTAGTCATATCACACTTTGAATGGTGGGGCCTAGGGGGCGAAGCCCCTGGAAGCTCCTGAGTTTTCGTGTAATTTAATAATAAAACCAGAAACAAAAATAGTGGCATTGGTTAGATATGTATCAAAGTATGGCTTAATTCATAGCATACTTTAAAAATTTTAAGGTGTACGTCCCTCATGCCCCCTTAAATCAGCTAGCCAAAGTGATATCAAACCCCTGTCTAAGCTAAATGAAGGGATTTCAAATATTGTTTTTAAAGTTGATTCACATTCATTATAGGTATGCTAAAATCAGAATCTCCAATACTGCAGCTATCTTGTAGAAATTACTTATTTTGATGAGATTTGGATTGACTAGAATTCTATAGTACATATATGTAGAATTTAAAGAGTGTTAATGAATCAGCAAAATTAAATGATTAAAATTCCGGGAGGTTTGACAAAACTTATTTTGTGAATATGTGTTATTCAAGAAATGGGATACAGCAAATAAATAATTACTTTCAGATGTCAACACACTGGGTAGCTTTTGATTCTCATTTAATTTTGGAAGATAACAGATATTGAGTGAAACAGAAACGTCTAAACTTAAATTTATGACCCGCACTCCCTATCCCAAACTGGCGAACACAAGAGGTCTTGACATATTTAATTAATATATTCATTACTATATTATACAACTATTACTTCAAGAGTAATGCTTACTCAGTTTTTGAAAATAAAAAAAAATTGCCAAAAAATGAGGTTTAATATTATTTCAACATAGCTGTGATTTTGTTCTTGTATATCATAATAGCCGTATCAGCCCCGCAGGGCTGATACAGGTTATCAGCCCCGCTAATCCATATCAGTCCTGCAGGGCTGATACGGCTATTGTGACGTCAGTCATATCGCATATGCAAAAAACTTGGCCCCAGGATCATGAAACAGACTTAGACTGAAGTAAAAATTTCTATCATCTATAAAATCTTAAAAACTTGTTATAGGAAACTCTTAATTTGCATATGACAGCAGATTGATGATACAAAATCGGAAAGCATTTTCATTTTGGGCTGCTTAACCTTTAAAAATAATCAGCATCTAAGACATTTTTTGACTTAAGCTAAAACGTTCTATGATCCCAGGGCCTGTATTTATTACTAAATGTGTAATAAATATTCATACAACATAGATAACGTCTAAATATATGCATTGTGCATAAAAATATAATGATAACAATATTCAACAAGATGTGTTTGTGAAACACTATGCGCCCGGTGGCAGCAAGGTTCTAAAAAGCAATTTTTAGCAAATAGGTCACAGTCAAGGTCACACGAAAATTGTCTTTGGTGTCATTTGAAAGCACTTATTAGTGGAGTATGCATACCAAATATGAAGTCTTTATCTTCTTTGGTTCAAAAGTTATGGCGAAAGTTCGAAAAGGTATTTTTAGCATATTGGATACAGTCAAGGTCAAAAGGTCATTGACTTTGCTGGTATTTGAAAGAACCTAATTAGTGAAGTATGCATACCAAATATGAAGTCTTTATCTTCTATGATTCAAAAGTTATGGCGAAGTTCGAAAAAGCTATTTTTAGCATATAGGTCATAGTCAAGGTCACAAGGTCATTGTCCTTGGTGTCATTTGAAAGTGTTTAAATACTGGAGTATGCATACCAAATATGAAGTCACTATCTCCAACAGTTCAAAAGATATGGCGAAGGTTAAAGTTGACAACAGACAAACAGATAAACAGACAAACAAACAGACCGACAGGACAAAAACAATATACAACAAGATGTGTTTGTGAAACACTATGCGCCCGGCGGCAACAAAAATCGAAGGTTAAAGTTTGCAGACAGAAAAGCTATTTATAGCACATAGGTCACATTCAAGGTCACAAGGTCATTAATATTGTTGTAATTTGAAAGCACATAATTAGTGAAGTATGTATACCAAATATGAAGTTTCTACCTTTCATGGTTCAAAAGTTATGGCAAAGGTTAAAGTTTGGGGACAAACAAACAAACAGCTAGACAGACAGACAGGACAAAAACAATATACGCCTCGGATCTATCGATCCGGGCGCATAAAAATCAACTCAAACAATACAAATCAGCAGCAAAGCAAACACGGAGCTCTAAAACATTAGAAGTGAAAGCAGGTACATGCGCGAATCTAGAAGGGGGTCCCCCCCCTGGAATTTACAAGGTTAAAAAATGAATAAATAAAAGCAAGAAAACAATAACCTAGGACCCCCTTTGTATAACGCTGACCCCCCC
>PRKT01000314.1:85190-103237 GCA_003671525.1 Saccostrea glomerata
GAAAACAGAAAGATTTTAGGAAATAGAAGCCATAGACCCCTCCCAAAACGAAATAGGTTTTTCACGTTGGGGCGAGTTTAGCGATTTTTTTCTTTTCTTTTCAAGAAATTTCTGGGATTGGATTTTTTTTTGACTGGGGTGGACCCCCCTGGAAAAAAATTCTGGATCCGCACCTGAGGTACCATAAGCATCCCTTGCATATTAAGTGAAAATGTTTACAAAAAAAGGAATACCGTCCACCCTCCTCCTTGCGTTTCCAAGTCACAGAACACCTTAACCGGAAGTGAGGGATCCCCATCTGGGAAAATTTGGTACACACCGGAAGTAGATGTACCACTTTCCTGAATTTGCTTACAATCCATTGGCAACGCTAAACGAGAACAAAGAAATGGATGAAGAGTTTGTGTATTGTAGCATAAAAATATTTTTTATCTCTCCAAAGAACGACATACATGTAAGTAGAAATGACTTTGTAAAATAATTTGAATTATAACTGACATTTAACGGTCAACTATAATGATATTTCTTGTCGCAAAATCTATTTGAATTCTTCAATTTAACAGTCTGTAAATATGTTTATTTAATTGATATCAATCTCACTAAAAACAGTTGTGTTAATTTTTTATGTCTATGTTTAAATATGTTAAAAAATAAAATCAAATGATTGGATGGAAATGATGTTTCTTTCGGACTTTATAAGATTTAATGCTTTGTATAATAAAACCAATTTGCTGATTTATGGTCAAATAAGGTAACAATGTTCATATTTTTTTTTAATTGAAGGTTAAAGGAAGGATTTTTTTTGTCTGATTACTGACAAAATAAAATATTCGGAACATATTTCATTCTCTGCTTCTAAATATAACCAAAGAAAAATGCATTTATTTTGTTTTGAATCAATTAAAGACTTAAGGAAATGTAACCATAGTTTTAACAATAGACAGAAGCTTTTCAAAGTGTGAAATAAGTATGATTTTCTATAAAATCTGTAACCTTGTTTGCTTTTTAAAGCTTCTAATCTAAGTACTTATACAGACAGGTGATCAGAAAATAATCTAAATGGAACTTTTGGGATGTAGAGATATAATGTATTGATTTTAACTTAAAATGAGGGAAAATGTTAAATACTAAATCTAAAAAACAAATGAAATAAGTTACAGAACATAGAACGGACGGACAGACACAGAGTAAAAACAATATGTTCCCAAACTCCGTTTGGGGAACATAACTAGGGCTAATTGTAACGGGAACCGTTACAGATGTTCCCCAAACGCTCCCCAACTCCCTTTTGGTGCCTTATTCCCTGTAAGCTTCATTAAATAAGACGAACTCTATGTCTTTTAGACTTTAACAATGTTTTACCAAAAGTATATCAAGTATATTCAAATTTATGCATTGTACGCGTGCGCATTTGAATGCACGTGCGTAATGACCATATCATCTTGTCTACACTATTTATATATTTTAATATACTAGATATTACAGCATTTAATCCAAAAATACGTTTAATCAAGTGTATTTGTAATTTTACTCATATCACGTGCACGCACGTGCATGCATGCGCATGATGACCATACCTTTTTGTAGGAGTTTCTTATGTCTATCTATGTTCTAAATCCCATCCTGTTTGGTTGAAAACCAAAGGAGTAATAACCAATTAAAGTTTAAGCCAATCAGATTACAGTGCACGTGTATGCACGTGATTTCATGAAAATTTTTATATATCAAATTGTAGGAAATCCTAATGCATGACAATGTTTGAAATATCAAAGCATTTCGTTTAAAAGCAAAAAAGATATTGAGAATTTTGTTTCAGCCAATCAGAGCGAGGTGCATGTGCATGCAAGTGCATGCATGTGCATGATGACCATACCTTTTTGTAGGAGTCTACAATGTCTATCTATGCCCTGAATCCCATCATGTTTGGTTGAAAGCCAAGGAAGATATAGCCATTTAAAGTTTTAGCCAATCAGATTGTAGCGCACGTGCATGCGCGTGTTTTCGTGAAAAATGTTACATATCATACTGTAGTATATCCTAATGCATGACTATATTTAAAATTTCAAAGCACTTCGGCAAAAAACAAAGAAGATATTGAGATTTTTGTTTCAGCCAATCAGAGCGCAGCGCACGTGCATGCGCGTGAGATCTTGCTATTTTGACCATGTCATATTATCTACACTATTAATATACCCTTATATAATGAGTTTTATAGTATTTCATCAAAAAATGTAAAAGTTATGGCTATATAAAAAATATCAGTCATTTCACTCATTTCACGCGCCCGCACGTGCATGCGTATGCACGCAAATTGACCTTCGTTCCGCACACCTACACTACACACCTATTAACCCTAAAAAGGTTTTAACTCAGTTGGGTGAACAGTTTCTGAGAACACTCGCGGACATAAAAGTACCGGAGAACAAAGAAGAAAAAAAAGAATAACTAGTGCTAATTGTAACGGGGACCGTTACAGATGTTCCCCAAACGCTCCCCAAATCCCTTTTGGTGCCATATTCCCTGTAAGCTTCATTAAACTCTAAGAAATTGAGACTTTAACAACGTTTACCCAAAAGTGTACCAATATCATTCAAATTTCAGCATTGCAAGCGTGTGCATGTGAATGCATGTGCGTAATGACCATATCATATTGTCTACACAATCTATATATTAAATATACTAAATATTAAAGTATTCAATCCAAAAGTATAAAAAAAAAATACGCTCATTCAAGTGTATTTTTTATTTTACTCATTTCACGTACACGCACGTGCATACATGAGCTTGGTGACGATATCTTCTTGTAGAAGTCCATTACATCTATCTACGTTCTAAATCCCACCCCGTTTGGTTGAAAACCAAAGGAGTTATAGCTGTTTCAATTTTAAGCCAATCATATTGCAGCGCACGTACACGCACGTGTATGCGTGTGCATGGTGACCATACCTTCTTGTAGAAGTTCATTATATCTATCTATGTTCCAAATCCCATCCTGTTTGGTTGAAAACCAAGGAAGTTATAGCTATTTAAAGTTTAAGCCAATCAGATTGCAGCGCACGTGCATGCACGTGTTTTCATGACAACTGCTATATATCATGTTGTAGGATATCCTAATGCATGGCTATATTCAAATTTTCAAAGGATTTTGTCAGAAAACAAGAAAGATATTGAGACTTTAGTTTCAGCCAATCAGAGCAAAGTGCAAGTGCATGCGCGTGAGATCTTGCTATTTTGACCACGTTATCATGTCTATGCTACTAATACATCCTCACATTATGAGTTTCAAAGCATTTCATCAAAAAATAGAAAAGTTGCGACTCCATCTATTATATTGGTCATTTAACGTGTTGCACGTGCGCGCTCTTGCAAGCATGTGCGCGCAAAATGACCTTGATTCCGCAAATCTACATAACATGTCTACTGACCCTAAAAAGGTTTTACCTACATCGGACGAACAGTTTACTAGATCATTCCCGGACAAAAAAGTACCCAGGAAGAAGAAGAAAAATAATAATAATAACTAGATGCGATCTCGTTGCGAGCAACGAGTAGGTCTTCCGTCCGAATTTTCGATAAGATGAGATATGACTTTGACTATGATCTTTGATCATCATGGAATCATGCCTTTTCTATTTTTATTAAATCCTTTTGATTTAGATAATATCACCAATGCGTACTTAATTTGCACGTTAATTCTTTTCTTTTTTCTACTTTGAGAAACAACCAAAACCAATTAAAGAAAACTTGTAAGGAGACCTTGGATTATGAATGTAGTTTGACGCAGAATTGCAACGAACCTACGACTTTACAATCCAAGTATCCCTACACATTTCATTGCTCCTTATGTTACTTTCGTTCAAGCAAACGCTCGGCTGCCTCTGTTAACCGCTATTGCGAAATGTCGGAATTGACAGAGACCGCCGCCATTTAGTTCCCGCTACAGATTTTTGAATGTTATTATCTCGAGTTTGAATTTATAAATTTACAAACGAATTATATATTCAGCCTAATAAGAAATGTTTCTATCAACTATACTAATATCATTTGAAAATATTGAAAAACAAAAAAGTTAAAGACGAGAGACTTTTGCCCCCTCTATGCCCCTAATTTGAAGGACTAATCCCGTTTACTTGATATCAAATGAAAGGTCTTACTATATTGCACATTTTTTATTATATATGTCTTAACAAAATATTAACAGGTAAAAAGATATAAAAGAAAACGTGTCAATTTTTGCGAGATGAGCATGAGGCTATTTTCGATCCCAGGCGAGCGTCGATGCTTTCTTACCTGGAAAGCTCTATATGCAAAATGTCACATCTACTATCCTTCCTCTACGTTCACTGAAAATCTCAAGTCGATATCTTAAGTCGTTTAGGAGGAGATCTCAGGACAAGCTGACCCTCTAAAAATCAGTAAATCGTCCATATCTCACGACCGGAAGTGACGACGTACTTACGAAAAAATTCCGACAAGGTTCAGATAAATATCTATCAGATCTGAAAATTTGGTGAGAATCGGTCCAGCCGTTTCTGAGAAATCGCGTGCACAAAATCGGTAAGAAAAAAAAAAATAATAATAATAATAGGGAAAAAGAAACCGAACGAAAACAATAAGGTCTTCCGTTGGAGACGGAAGACCTTAATAACTAGTGCTAATTGTAACGGGAACCGTTACAGATGTTCCCCAAACGCTCCCCAACTCACTTTTGATGCCATCCCTGTAAGCTTCATTAAATAAGACAAATTCTGTGCATTTTTTACTTTAACAACGTTTTCCCAGAAGGATACCAATTATATTCAAATTTTAGCAATGCACCCAATCGCTTGTGAATGCATGTGCGTTGATACCATATCATCTTGTCTACACTATCTATATATTTTAATATACTATATATTAAAGCATTCAGTCCAAAAATATTAAAAATCACTCATTCAAGTGCATTTCTAATTTCTCTCGTTCCAAATGCACGCACCCGCGTGCACGTGCATGATCACCATACTTTCTTGTAGGAGTCTCTTATATTTATCTATGTTCTGAATCCCATCCTGTTTGGTTGAAAAACAAGGAAGTTATAGGCATTTCAATTTTCATCCAATCAGATTGCAGCACACGTGCATGCGCGTGATTTCTTGAATTTTTTTGTATATCATATTGCAGGACATCCTAATGTATGACTATGTTTTAATTTCAAAGCATTTAGTTAAAGAACAAAAGAAGATATTGAGATTTTTCTTTCAGTTAATCAGAGCAAAGCGCACGTGCACGCATGTGCTAGCATGTGCACGTCGACCATACCTTCTTGTGGGAGTCCATCATGTCTGTCTATGTTCTAAATCCCATCCTGTTTGGTTGAAAAACATGGGAGTTATAGCCATTTAAAGTTTGAACCAATCAGATTGCAACGCACGTGCATGCGCGTGTTTTCATGAAAATTGTTATATATCATATTGTAGCCCAACCTAAAGTATGCAAATATTTCAAATTTCATAGCATTTCGTCAAAAAACAGAAAAGATATTGAGATTTTTGTTTCAGCCAATCAGAGCGAAGCGCACGTGCATGCGCGTGAGTTGGTGCTTATTTGACAGTGTCACATTATCAACACTATAAATGTATGCTTATATATTGAGTTTCAAATCATTTCATTGAAAAATGTAAAAGTTATAGCTATATTAAGTATATCAGTCATTTCACTCTAATCACGCGCCCGCACGTGCAGGCGTATGCGCGCAAAATGACCTTCGTTCCACACACCTACACTACACACCTATTAACCCTAAAAAGGTTTTAGCTCAGTTAGGTGAACAGTTTCTGAGAACACTTCCGGACAAAAAAAGTCCGGAGAAGAAATAAGAAGAAAAAAGAATAATAATAATAATAACTAGATGGGATCTCGTTGCGAGCAACGAGTAGGTCTTCCGTTAGAATTTTGATAAGATCATATAGCAACTTTAAATAAAAAAAAATTTCATATCAATTAATCAAAATACATGAGAACACATTTAAGAGTGAAATCTATTAGTTTCAAACAACTTCCGGTCTTAAAATTCACTTCCGGTATGAACGGAAGTACTTATAACCTACTTATGACCTATAACTCCTCTCTGAGTGTGAAGGAATCATCCCTGACAATTTCGAGGAAAAATGCTTATTTTGTGGACTATTTCCAGTTTGGGAAAAATAACTAACGGTGGACATAATAGTACTCGAGACACTCTGTTTATCTCCATAAGAAACATTAAAAAAGAAAAAAAAATAAAATTTTGCATATTTCTAAACTACTTCCAGTGGACAACAGGTGTGACGGCAACAAAAACTTTATATCCTTTTCAAATCTACGAGTCACAATATATCATCCCTGAAAGTTTCAAGACTCAATCTCCAACCGTTTTCGAGAACACTCTCGGACAAAATGACACTTCAAAAATAAAAAAATGACCGTATCTCGCGACCGGAAGTGACGACGGCAAGATTTAAAAAAAAAACACACAAAAAAGTTCAAATAGTTCCCCATCATTGCTGAAAGTTTCACGAAAATCAATGTTCAATAACTTGCATTGAGAAAAAAAATGGTCAATTAAACGGTCTTTGAAAAAAAGATGTTTTCTTATCGTAACAGTTGTCCTTTCTGTTAATTTAATATGACACAAGTGTGCATGGGAAAACAGCAGTCACGTTTTGTACCTACTATATATATTGTTTCTTGAAGAACTATTAATTATAACTATGAATTAAGCTATGTGTTTCCGTGATGCAAAACAAAAGATAGTAGATATTGTACTTAATTTGCACATTAATTCTTTTCTATTTCTACTTTGAGAAACAACCAAAACCAATTCAAGAAGACTTGTAAGGAGACCCTATATTATAAATGCAGTTGACACAGAATTGCAACGAACCTACGACGTGACAATCCAAGTATCCCTACCCATTTCATTGCTCCTTATGCTACTTTCGTTCAAGCAAACGCTCGGCTGCCTCTGTAAACCCCTATTGCGAAATGTCGGAATTGACAGAGACCGCCACCATTTTGGTCCCGCTTCAGATTTTTGAATGTTAATATCTCGAGTTTGAATTCATCAATTTACAAACAAATTATATATTCAGCATAATAAGAAATGTTTCTACCAACCATACTAATATAGTTTGTAAATATTGAAAAACAAAAAAGTTTTAAAAATTCGACTTTTTAAATCTGCATGCCGTTACGACAGGAAGTAGAGACGACGTACAAAAGATCGCGTCTTGGATAGTACTTATCACGATCTATAATCCCTGAAAGTTTCACAGTGATATCTTTTACCGTTTTTTAGATAAACCGCGAACAAAATGTCAATTTAAAATCAGAAAATTGTCCGTAACCTGGCACCAGAAAGGATTTTCCAAAAAATCTCCAGGATATAATAACTTCAGATAGCAACACATTGTTCCTGCAAATTTCATAAAAATCCATCAGGTAGTCTTCGAGAAATTGCATGCACAAATTTTGATGGTCAGAAAAATAATGCTTATAACGAGCTCAGGCGAGCTTCAACGCCTTTTGTGCTGGAAAGATATAGACTCAAAAAAGCAATTCAGTTATCCTTCCTCTGCCTTCACTGAAAATCTCAAGTCAATATCTTCATTCGTTTTTAAGTGATTGCCCGGACAAGCTGACCCTCTTAAAATCAGTAAATCGTCCATATCTCACGACCGGAAGTGACGACGTACTTATAAAAAATTTCCAATAAGGTTCAGACCAATAACTATCAAATCTGAGAGTTTCGTGAAAATCGACCAAGCCGTTTGCGAGAACTCGCGTGCACAAAAATCGGTAAGAAAAAAAATAATAATAATAGGGAAAAAGAAACCGAACGAAAACAATAAGGTCTTCCGTTGGAAACGGAAAGGTATGCTTCTTTCTTTCTGAAAATGTAATAAAATCAGCCACTGTTAAAATATTGAACATTGATATAAAAGACATTAAGTAATGAGATATATATGAATCAAATATCATAAGAAAATATTAAATAGTGTATAATCAATTATATTATGAACTTCTTTCAAGTTTACCTTTGAAAATAAACACGTTATAGCAACTGTAATTGAAACTCTGAAAAGAGCAACGTAACGCTCAGCACTATAGGGAGAATCGCTATTGTCCGTGTACGAATTGTGGAATTCACACTAAAGTGAAATAATTTAATTTAAAAAAATATTCTTGAGAAGTTTTTAAGAAATTTCAATAAATTTTACATACATGCAAATAAATGAATACATGAAAATAAATAACTATATAACATCATAGGAATAAAATGAAAGTTTATTACTTGATGCTGCATAACATAAAAATTAAGAAGTATGATTTACTCAACCCTCTGAGAATGTCCCGTAATATAGAAATAAACAATATGACTTACCCGGGAGTCGTAGAAGGGTCCTTCTTATTTGTTTGGTAGCATTGTTGATCTAAAGTATACAGAATTTTACAAGTAATATGAAATGGCATAAATTTGTATGCACATTTTTCAAATTCAAATTTCAAACTAATTGAGAAAACTGTTCATATTTATAAAGATTAATATAAGTAAAAGTATGTGGGTATGTCGTATTATTTATTTAAAACAGAAGCTTGTAAACTTGTTTTACCTATCTTGTCCACTATTTACCGAGGATTTTTTAATAACACATTATGAATCAATCTTGCGGACGTGTGTTAATAAAAAAAAGTAAGGTTCATTGAACTTACATTTAAATGTTTCATTTGAATAGTAAGAATCGGGACATGGAATTGGTGAGACTATACAGTTCCTACTTCCTGAAGGTTGTAGCATTTCTCCGCCAGTATTCCATTCCGTACAGAAGCCACCTATTATAAAGTGAATGCAATAAGAGAATATCTATTTCAAGTTAGACTTTGTTTAGGTTAAATATATCTACTCAAAATAAAGAAATTCTACAATTGATTAATCATTTATTCTTTTAATTATTATTTTCTTGTATAATTGAAAAGAATAATATAAAAGTAATATAAATTCAGGATGTCATGAAAATATGGAAATCAAAAAACATTGAGACATGTCTAATCCATATGCTGTGTATTCCAAAATCTCTCTTACCCCCCGTTCACACATAGACGTCGCTTCTACTACGATCAAAGCGTGGCCGAAAAATCGCAGGAGAAACGTGGAATCGTCACAAGCATAGTATGATCGCAGTAGGGTCTTCATGATCGGAGAGCTCTACGCTCTCACCACGCTTATTTTGAACATGTTCAAAACAAGCGTAGCGGGATCGTGGCCAACAAGAATCGGGGTTAAGTAAAAAGGGCGTAGTAGAAGCCCCGTAATCGTACAAGCAATGTTTGAATTGTAGAAGGCCCTGGGGAAGAATAGTACCTTCTACTTATTGAGTTACCTTCTCTTAATAAAGCATTATTATTATTATTTATCTGAAACTATTGAATATGAATTTGAATTGTCTGCGAAAAACAGCTTTCTTATTCCATAAGTTTTTCAAATAAGCCACATGGAATGAAAGCTTACAATTTTTTTATTTGATGAATAATTTGATCAGAGGTGTTTTTGGTTTTAAAGAGAAAAAACTTACATTTCTTATATAAGCCTTCTCTGTTGCAACCAAGCAATCTGACATGTGGGCTTCACCACTGGAATTCTTACCACAGGTAAATTTGTGTATACGTAATTCCATTGAAAGACGTGTAAGATCACATGTTATGTGCTGAGTAGGACAATGTACTCGAGCACAAAAAATATAAAGCGTTTTAAAATCGCCTAAACTTAATTGAGCGTTGTCATATTGTTGAAAACCTTGCCATTTACTGTTATAGGCAATACAGAATTCAGAGGGTGATGGTGAATTATTACAACGTAGTTACATATTTATCAATACATGGCATTGTTATTCATGATGTATGCTAGTCTAATCCATTGTGAAATTCCACTGTTTTCCAAACCGAGATGCATTGCCTTTAATAAAAGTAGATGCATGCTGATATCAGAATAATATTCACTGAATTCTTTTACATTTTGTTTTGTTAATGTGCATACATTAACAATGTACTTGTAAGAATACAAATGTATAACCCGCTTTTAACAATCATAATTTGAATCTATTAAGTTGAAAAAGTAATCATCAAATATAGGATTAAGAGTTGTCATTATAGAATAGAAGTATTACATTGTATAGCTAAATCAGTGCAAAAACGGGGAAAAAGATATCTAGAATCTAAAAGCAACATCCTCTTCATGAAGTACCAGGTATTTCCACATCCATTATTTGATTGACTAAGGTAAGTACTTTAAAACAATTCTAATTCATTCCTTATTGTGTACTAAAAATTTACATAAGATGAATTTTGAAGCATAAATAAAAACAGTTCTTAACCTTTTAGGCAATATAATGAAAGTGTACATGTAAGATATATTTAGATGTAGTTATATAATACAGTAACTTAAGTTAATGCGTTAGCTAGATTAGATAATCTTCAGCATTGTTTATATTAGAACGTGCTTTCAATGAAGAAAAAAACACATTTCAAAGAACTTGTGCTAATATTTATTTCCATAAAAGTTAGTATTATAAAGTACGAGTATATTATTATTAATATTTCAATATCCAGATTGATTTATTTCAAATGGACATTTTATTCGATAAAAGATCAAAGAGGTAGATAGCAATCGGAACAACTGATTTAATCAGAGGATTGTTCCCTTTTCGCCTTATTTACATGTAAATGTAAAATGTATCATTTCCATTTTGCCGTAGTACCTTGATTCTGGGTGCATTAAGGCGAAATAGGAACTTATGTAAACATATAATTATGCGTTCAATTATTGTTCTCATTGCATAGCAAAATTTAACAGATTTCGGATCGAGATTTCAAATCATTAGCTCAGAGTGTTTTTTATGCCCCGCCATATAGTGTCATATCCGTCCTCCGACTTTCCGTCTGTCCTTCCGTCACACTCTGCATTTGGCTTGGTTCAAAGCGCAGTTTCAAAGAAACTATCCAAGATATTTTTACCAAAACTTCATATGCTGATAGATATTGTAATTATTTTTTTACCTTTACCTTTCCGTTGACCTTGACCTACATTTTCCTAAATAAGTGTTTAGGTCAGTTTTAAACATTGCGTTATCAAACTTTAATTGTTGATACATACTGAAGAAAGCTTTTTTTACTGCGTCACCATTTTTGACCTTGACCTTTCCCATATCCTTGATCACACTTTTCTTAAATAAGTGTTTAGCTCAGTTTTAAAGGAACCATTCGTAATATTTTTTTTAACTTCATATGTTGATACATATTGCATCAACATTTTTGACATTGCCCTTTCCTTTGATCTTGACCTCACTTTTCCTAAATTAGTGTCAAACTTTATATACTGATACAAACTGAAGTAAGCAATTCAACTAAGTCACTATTTAAAATATTCTTATAAAATGTCATACACTAATACAAATTTTCCTTCTGCATTACTTATATACCCTCGGCGGGCCATTCATGTCCAATGGGCATATTTCTAGTTTTAAAATAATTACTACGGAAAAATGATTCAAAATCTGAACAAAATGATGTTAAAACCTTACTGGACACTAAGAATGAAAAATACTGACTTAAAGCATTTAAGTCTTATATTAAACAACTGATATAAATTTAGTATTTACATTTTCTTGGATAATTTTGGCATATTTTAAAATTGTACAATGACTTGAGGGGTCAATGAGAATATTACATTTTACATACATTTTTTTTTAAGGTAAGTCACTCGTCAGCGTTTTAGAAAAGTTCACGCAGAAGCTTTTACTTCAAAACTACTTATTAAAATTCAATTTTCATAACATATTTAAATTCAACAATGTGAATGAAAAAACTGCTAAAAAATCTACAAAGAAGCAAGATTTATGAGGGACTATTTCTTTTGGTGGAAGGATATTTAGCAGAAAATTCTGCAAATCTACACATTTATAAAATTTAATGTAATGGAAATTTAGCCTCGCATACTTTTACTCGGAGAATATTTTCCGTTTTGATATTGCTAAAAATGTTTAATATAGGTCTTAATTCATATTTTTAGACTAAGTTTTACACATTCCCTTAACAAACTTTTCCAAAAAATGAAAATATATTAAAGAAGTCAAAGTCAAATTTACACCTTTTTAAGCCTGAAAATCACATATTTTGACAAATATTTCAAAATTAACATCACTGACCCCACCTTTTTCTTTCATTATTTTAAACTACTCGATACTTGTGACTGATCAGCACTCAAGTCGTAAAAAGTTTGATATAAGAATTTTTTTATTGCCTATTAAGTCTTTTAATACCCCAAATATGTTATTTTTAGTGCAAAAAGGTCACACAATAATTTATGCGCATTAATTTGCAAGATTTGTTTTATGATAAATATTATTCAAACTATATTACTTAAAATAAGATTATATTTATTGCCATGCTTACATCTTATCAAGTATAATACGGGTTAAAGTAATTAACCACAGAGATGAAATTTAAGTGCAAAAAGGTCAACTTAAATGTACCATAGATCAGTAGGATGCACACTGACCTCCTATTTTCCTTGCGATTTTGAGTTACACTTTATGAGTACTTATTCAAAATATACTTCTCAAAAAATCCTTGATATAACAAATTTCAGGAGTGACTTACCTTAATTTACATCCAAAATATTTCTTTTTTAACTTTGTAATTAGCTTATCGATAAACAAACATCAAATTAATTCACAGTTATTATTTCTAAAGTGGATTTTGTTGTGTGTTACAATGAGAAACAAAAGTGTTGATATGATAAACAGAAAGACATATAAATAAAGGAAAAATGGCTGACGGACAATACAGTACTATGGCTTCTTGTTAATCTATAGTTGTTCAATTCATGGTACCTAAAGGCACAAAGTTTTTGATCTTTTAACTGACGCAAAAATATTTCTGATTTTTTTTTTCGGGAGGGGGGGAGGGGCTTCCTTCTCCTTTAGCTTACATTTAGGTGTGAAACCATATTATTCAATGTGCTTTTATACCCATTGATTCGTTTTTTTTTCGGTGTTCAGAAGACGTTTAAACTACATTTGCTTGATTTGTATCCCTCTCTTTAAACTATTATTTCAAGATAACGGAATATCTATACAGACACCAATTAAAGAATTCTAAGATTAAAATAACATAAGGAACATTAGCTACAGAAATTTTGTATTCGTCGCGCATGCATTTGTTAGTCAGTTGAAACATGTGATCACAATGTAAAAAGTCACAAGAGAACAGCATCAATCTACTTAAAAAGCGTGAAAAAGAAAGCTAGTGTTCAATATTATTTCAGTTATTTCCAACTGTATATGTATGTACAACCGTATATATACATAACTGCATTGCAATGGAGAAAACAATATTGTCTTTGGATTTTTTACTATTCATTACATGTATCTGGAACGTGGACTCGAGGCAATGCAGAGGGTATACTTATTTTTAAAGATGAATTAAAATATATGGATTATTAAATAAAGGAACATTATCCTTTCCATTAAATCTTGTTTTAAATGTGTTTTGAAATTTTTATTTAATATCAATCTTGAATTTGTCTCGAAACAAAAAAAGTCTACTATTTTTTTAATTCTTTCATTAATAATTGATAATTAATTAATAATTCAAATGCATCTTTGCAGATCGTTCCGTTGCTGTTTCGGATATAAGTGGAGTGAGACATTAAGATCTTGTATGAGTAAGTAAATCTGTACACAAATCAGTATTTCTATACAATGTTCATGATTTTTTATAAGCAATGAAATGGTGTGGACCAAAGAATATTGAGCAAGTACATTGTATCTAAAAAAGATACCTGAATATTTTTCACCATAGAAGGGAAATATATAATTTTTCGATAACACATCATGCACTTTGATAGATATGTTGATTTGGTTTTGCCCAACATTTTTATCTAAAAGATAAGAAAAGAAAATTCATTGTATCACTTTTCATTATGTTTGTTGAAAAAATATGACTATTGTGTCAATACAATTGCACATGTCTTGACTAGATCATATGAAATATGATCATCTCCAGTGGTTCTTATCATTGAATAAAAACTATTATCATACTTGAAGCTAAATTAGTTTTAATTATTTAACCACACCAAATTATCTTGTAATTAAGTGAGTTTCTTTGCAACAATTAAAACAAGTAAGCATCATATCCGATGATAAAGAATATACATGTATATATAGTATCATCGGAAATGATGCGTACTTATTTCAATATAATTAATATAACTATTTTATATAATTCAAGCTTTTTTTATTTTAAGTATGCAGTGTAGGTTACACAGGCATTGGCTGTCGCATGACTTGTCCTTATCCTTATTATGGTGTTCATTGTCAAAAGAGATGCCAATGTACCAAGGAGAAATGTAACATTGCTCTCGGATGTGGTGGGTTAATTTCATTATAAAGATTTCTTTGTTTCTTAAAGGTATTTGTTCCAAAATTTTAACTATATTTTCTAGACACAGTTAAGCCTAATTAATCTGGACATTTGGATTCCTGGCCAAATTGTCTGGATTTATTCATGCGCGTTAAGGTTCTGGAAATGTACCAAATGACTTAACCTGTTATTTATGCAGTTGATAATTTCAAGAATAGTTTTGTTACATTTCAGTTTCAGGTACGACTACAGACAAATCAGTAGTAGAAAAGGCTTCTGAGAACATCAGTTCAGAGCTTCCGAGGAATTTTAATACTGCAAAAGTCAAACATGCAGGAACTCGCTTACCTTAATAACGAGGGTTATACAAAAAGTTTTGAAAACCCTGACATTAAAAGAAAATAACGTATTTTAATGCAATCAATACATGTAGAATGATCTTGAATGATTTTGAGTTTTCAGATATGATCGATGCTACATTCCCAGTTGAAACAACTACCGAGAATTTTACATCAGAGTTCACTGCAAATTTCATTACCTCAAACTTCAATGTTTCACTTACAAGTATCTCTGATAAATGTAAATACCTTTATATTATCTCTTCGAGATATTTTTCAATATTATGAAATAATGTTATCTATATATCATTTACGTTATCAAAATTCCAATATATGACATAACATATTTTAACAATTTAACTGTTCTTTAAGCTTAATTAATTATGATTTCAGATATTACCGAAACCAAACCCCCTGTACAAACAGCACAGGAGAACATTACTATAATAAAAATCAATCTATGTGGTAAACCCGAATCTCAGACCATTCTGTTCACCGCCACTATTGTTTCCCCCATACTTCTGGGACTACTTGTGATCCTGATGATTAGTATATATGGTGTGTACAAGGTTCTCAAAGTACACAAAGGAAATGCTGAAAGTTCTATCTACACTGAAATTGGAGCAGAAATAAAGACACAACAAAAGCCTGAGGTGATTTACTCAAAACTAAGAGGAAATGATGCATGTTACACTGAAGTGGTATAATTGTGTTTAAAGGAACTTGACTCAAGATTAGCGCTCTAATATTGAGATCACTGTACACAATGTTATTTTCGTTCCGAGTTATTTTTGCCCATTTACTTTTGCTAACGATTTGGCTCCTTTTAAGTTCGCCCATCATAGTTCTGTTTACGAGATGATACAGTGTTTTATCGAATTCTCCCCGTTTTAAATTTGCCCACATGTGACAAGGGCGAGAGGGGTAAAAGTAAACCAGTGTATAGTATTCAAAAAAAAAAAAACCCAACCGAATTAACCTGACTAATGAAAATAATTTTACCTTCTAACAATATGATCATACAAATCGGGGTTACTATTGTAATTTGTATTTATCCTTTTATAATACAAGTTCAAGATTTTCAAAATTAGCCTGTATATTTAGGTCCTTGTTTTGAATTTGTTTGTTACTTTTCATTAAAAATGGAGAAAAAAATGAAGACATTGTCCTATACTTTCAATTTTCCAATTAATATATCTGCTAAGCAATTTGGTTAAAATCTTAATTTAAATTAATCTATATAAAACATCTGACATGGCAAGAACAACTCTGACATCTTTCTTCGTCCAGTTTGTATTCCTGTTATCTGATACTAATAGTATTTTATCAATTATTTTGGTCTCCATTCTTCCAGCAGGCATTGACTTTTTAACATACATTTTCCAGTCATCTTTTTTTCTTTTTACCCATCGTTCCACCAAAAAGCTTTTTACTTTTGGTTTCTTGCCATGTTCGATGTGAAAAATTAATTGTACGATCTAGAATTATTTTTTGCTTTTATGCATGGTAAAAGATTAATAACTCCGTACAATTTCGGATGGGACGATTTTTTATGCCCCATCGATTTTTTATGCCCCATCTTTGATACTTTGCTTAACATAATATTTGATTTTATGCACATATTTTTATGATTGTGAGATGCTCGTCATTTTTTTATATTAGTATTTTGCATGATGTGTCTTATCATTCATTAAATTTTTTCAAATCGAACTATTTACGTTGAAATTTGTTTAAGCAGTGATTTTGTACGGGGTCATGATTGTGTTCAACATGTTCAACACTACATGTATTATTACTATGGTTACATGATTATGAATGACCCTCTGTTTTGTATATATCTTTGTCTCATTTTCTAAATAAATACATGTATAACATTAATTATTCATTCTTACACAAGTGTTCTTATTTCATCTTCCCTGAGCATAAAACGAGCTAAGTCTCCATGGCAAGGTTATACAAACTAAGGAAGTTCAACATAAATGCATAAATATGTTTTATTTAGCATGTTTAGTGTAAACTCTCAAGTTATTTAATTGGGATTTGTTGTTGATCTAATTAACAATCATCTATATAGTTCAAAATGTTGGTGATAGACTATCATAAGAATTAAATGTAAAATGTGACTTTGAGAATTCTGATGATGTACGATATATACTTAATAAACCATTAATTGTCATGAATAGCTTGTATCCGCAATCAACTATACAGAACAAATCATATTAGTTTCGCTCTTCCTGCACATTTGTCCCTGAAACGGACAATACTCTACGAGAATTTCTAATCTGACTTCAAAATATCACAGTAGAAAGACATTATGTTCCATGTGATGTTCTATGAATGATGAAAGATCTTTTTCTAAAATTTTTCATGTTGTTCAATTTGGACATCGTTATAACTCTATGCAAAGGGTATACGATATTTCTTTCCTAATGAAAATAAAAGGCAGAAAAATTGAGTTTCACAGAAAATATATTAATTTTACATGAACACTTACAACATGGAAATCTTGCGAATTTTTATGGTTGTTTATTTAACAATGATTAAATGGTGTGGTATTGTTTCCTATAGACCTTTCAAATGCTGTGCTGGCCAGAAGTGGGATGAAACGATTGGATCTTGTGTCAGTAAGTATAAAGACGTTAACGATTTTGCTGTGATCTGATACAAAATAAGAATCTCAAACTTAATATGCATTAACAGGTTAATAAAGTATAAAGAGAATGAATACTAAACCCGGAAGTTATTTGAATAAATGTCAAATGTTAGCTGTAAAGCCTTGAATGACTATGGCTTTGTTCCACGTTACTTATCAAAGGACTCGGAGATTCAAATTAAACTTTATACAAACTAATAAACTAATAGATGGTTCACATGTACAAAAATAAATTTATGCTTATGCTCATATTTTACACTATATGTAAATTTAATTCCCTTTAATTGCTAGTATTTAGAAGAATGAGTTTTATTTTGTAGATTGCGGTGTTGGCTATATGGGTGTAAATTGTGGTAAGACTTGTCCATACCCATACTACGGAATAGATTGCCAACAAAAATGTCAATGCAGACAAAATGAGTGTTCCTTTGATTCTGGGTGTGGAGAGCAGACAATACTACTGTTGCTAAGTAATTCTTATTTAACACATTGATATTGATCATTGAATAATTTATATCCAAGTGTAATATTTTTGTATTATTCTTACATTCATTAATTCGAGTAATCAAGCATCATTTTGATTGACACACATATTGGTTTTTTTTTTTTTTTTTTTTTTT
>PRKT01000314.1:110811-122478 GCA_003671525.1 Saccostrea glomerata
CCCCCCCCCCCTTAAATCCGCCAGCTTTGCAGTGGCATGATATGCATATCAAGAAATTCAAATATAAATAGCTGAAACATTAAAGAAAATTCTCGCAAATTAATTCAAAATATCTATTTTTTTTTCTTTAATTGAAACGGTCTTAGTATAAAATTTTTACACCATTGTTCCATTCCAGGTGTGTACCAAAGTTATCCTGTTATGGTTGCCTCTAATCGTAATCTTCAAATTTTTTTTTTTAGATTTCAGTTTTCTCACCATGGATCATTTAGATATCAAAATTTTACCATCACTTTTTTCAGACACTGGATAAGCTTTTAACTCAATAATTGTCATTGACACCCCCCAACCCCTGCCCTACACATACTTTTTGTTAATGTGATTAAGGCTGACTGGAAGTAATTGTACGTTTGATGTTACCTATAAACTTCAAAACCTTCGAGGGAGGAAGGGAAAAATTAAACAAACGAAATCTTGGAAGAAATGAGTATTTACTCATTAAAAAATCATGTAGGCTTATTGTTTCATAATAGTTTTAAGTAAACTTGTCACTTTACATGAAAGAATAGACTCTCGTAGGGTTCACATGTTGTCTATTTCTATATATGTAATGTATAGTTTTGCTAAAAGTAAAAGAACACTTTAAAATATGTTGACTTTTCCGAGAGCCAATTTCTCCGAGACCTCCGTGTACGGTATACGAACGTCGGGCAGCCTAAAGTTGCAAGTTATGTAAAAAAAAACTAACTGAGAGAAGATAAGTTTGAACTTGATTAATCCTCCTTCCAAATCAATTCGCTTGAAAGATCTTTCAGGGTAAGTTTATTTTATTCTACCCCCGCCCCCTCTCAAAAGCAGAATACTTGCCGTACGTCATAAGAGACAGGACATAACTAAATAAACTTGTATTTAATAATGAGGGATTAAATATGCATAAGATATATACATGTACCGTTTATGATAAAATTTGTGTAATTTAAGGGATTTGATCTAGCTGAAATCATATTTTCCGTTTCGATCCGCGTTTTAGCAACACCCGGAAAGGGGGATGCGTTAATTTGGTAAAAAAAGAAAAAAAAAAAGAAAGACTTGTACCCATGCTAGTGGAATTCTGAAAATCTTACAATGATCAGCGACATCCAGCAGGTTTTTTTTTTTTACTTATCTGATCAAGCTAAAGGTTCCCCTCCCTTTCATCCGTGGATTTTCGGATTAGTAGAGAGTCATACAGATGAAACAAAACACGTTTTACAAAACCCTCCCGAATCTTTGTAACGAAGGAAAGCAGATCGTCTTTGCAAGTTGTCAGCAATAAAATAAGTGTTTTGAATTGATGTACACAGATACGGTTATTTCAAAACCTAAATCCAGGTATATCCGTAATGTCCAATAGCATACACAATCACATTCCTTAATATGTGATCACGAAGTTCATGTACATGTACGTAGAAAAAGTCGTATCTCCTTTTTTTACTTCCACTATCTTTACCAAATATTAGTACATGTTTTTATGTAATATAAAATGCTACCATTTTATACCATTCTGCATTTTGTACGAAATAAAACGGTATGGTGTGAATTGGGACATACAAAGGAATTACATGTACAATAAGGAAATCCAATCTACTACTTCCGAAGGAAAAGCTCGCAATTCAATTTTTTTTTGATAATAAAAAGTTTTAACACACTCAGAAAGGGAAATACCTATTTATGGCGAGGGGGGGGGGGGGGCCATTTTTTTTTGCTCACTATATATTACATTAATTCCTTAAAATTAAGAAAAGGTATGTTTGGGGATAGGGACTACCAAACAATACATACTGTATATTACATGTTTAGTATATTCTTTAGATACAGGAAATACTCCTCTGTATTGTATTGTACATTAGCCCTCCAGATTCTTTTCGCTTACTGTGAGAATCATACATACAACACGTTCAATTGTCAGAAAAATGAAGATACAAGGAAGCTGTGATCTATTTTTTGAATGCTACATTCTTTACCAAGCAAGGAATTTTTGCAAAAAAATAAAAACAACAAAAAAAGTGTCACCAGCAACTTAAACATTTTAAACCTAATAAAATATGCGAACACTGTACTAAATACATATATTTGGAAGAAATATGTCATGGGCTGCTAGAAAGTGGGGATTCTCAAAAGAAAATCCATGAGTGATTATACATTACTTATCCGACAAAATTATTGAATATGTAAACTTTCGAGAGTTGTCCCAGAAAACGCGAGCATTTTCAATATCTTTAGATTCACTTTGACTATAAATTAAAAAAAAAAATTGGCATAAAACATTATCAAGTTGTCAGCTAAATAGTAAATCAATAATAGTTTCCGAGCAGGTTTTATAAACTTTTTTTAAAGCGATTTGAAAGAATACCTGCTTTTACGATATTCAGTCTGAACCGAAAGTTTGATTTACATGTATGTTTACCCCCTCGCCCCCCAATCCCCCTTCCAAACAAAATTTCACAACATTTACTGATAATTCATTATCAGCCTTATCAAATATAATTTAACAGTCCTATTAAAACCAAAATATATTGTAAGGCATTTATAAATTATATGAACTCTTTCAACTCATAATGGAGGGAAAGGGGGGGGGCATTTAAATTTCAAGTGTTCCTCTGTCACCAAGCAGGGTATAAATGAATATATCACAGAAAACAATCAATTTTCATGTACCCATTATTTAGTTAAAAGTTTTCTAGGCTGATACTTTTTTAAAATCAAGATCGAAATTATTCTTTATATGTTTTAATATCTTTATTAGCCAAATTGACCATTAGAAGGAGGAATTCTCTTGTATACATGCACATTAAATAATCACAGTCTTCCATGCTATTGTTCCAATAGATGTAAATTTTAATTTTCTTGACATTCGAGTTTTTTTCAACTGTTTGTTCACCTTACTTACCATATTTTTGAGAATTGAACTTTTTTGGTACTAAGGACAACCCCAGTCAATCGAATTTTTTCATCAGTACCTAATTTTCACCAGTAGATTTTTCTCAATTAATTTAACAGAAATAGCTGACATTAAAATTTAAATTTCAAGTGTTCCTCTGTCACCAAGCAGGGTATAAATGAATATATCACAGAAAACAATTCAGAAAAACAAAACAGAAAATTCAGATTTCATGTACCCATTATATGATTAAAAGTTTACTGGGCTGATACTTTTTTTTTTTACATCAAGATAGAAATTTCTCGCATTCTTCTTCATATGTTTTAATATCTTTATAAGCGAAATTGACCATTAGAAGGAGGAATTCTCCTGTATATACGTACATTAAATAATCATAGTCTTCCATGCTATCGTTCCAATAGATGTAAATATTAATTTTATTGACATTCGAGTTTTTTTCAACTGTTTGTGCATCTTACTTACAATATTTTTGAGAATTGAACTTTTTTGGTACTAAGGACAGCCCCGGACACTCGAATTTTTCCATCAGTACATAATTTTCACTAGTAGCTTTTTCTCAATTGATTTAACAGAAATAGCTGATATTATGTTTATTGAGACCTGAAATAAAATGAGAGTAAATATCCACGAGAAAAGTGTTATTGAATCAACAACTTAATTTCTTCAATAAATAATAAAAACTGTGTCCTAGCGAATAAGTTGAAATTTTCAGATTACGCTTATTGTACACGTTATATGTATGACGTCGCGTCAAAATTCTTCGTAAAATCTTGACGTTTTGCTATAAAAGGTACATTATTGAGCGTTATTTTTGCAATGCATACATTTGATACATGTATATAAATTATAGATCATTTAATTCTACAAATTCTAAGCTTTTTAAAAGGTTTTGAACCGAGCAGGTCTGACAAGCGGCATTTTTTGGCCAATACCGTACTTTGTTCTTTGTACGGAAAAACTTAACCATGACATCATACAATAACAATAATTCTTAAAAATACCACAAAATGAGATGATTTGTTATATTTTCGTAGGATATCGTTAAACTACATCAAAACTTACTACAGCATGCTTTTTTGTCGTAGGTTAAATCCCACAGAACAAAATCTTGACGCAGTGATAGGAAAATAAAGTAATATTCTATCAATGAAAAATGTATTCTATGGTTAAATAAAATATTATTTACGGATATTTTATAGACTATTTACTTGGATTCACTGTCTTTTTCACGATTTTATTCATATTTTCCGTATATCTCCTATTTGATTGATACTGCCGTATATTTGTATGCAAATACATCGGACGGTAATGCGGGGGTCTTGAATAAATCGGTCTATGCAAGGTTATGCATTCAATGGATCATAGTAAGCTTTTAAAAATCAACTCTAGAAGTATTAATGAATCTGAAAAGTTTTGCAATCCTGATGAAATCTTGAACATAATTTAATTATAATTCCAATATTTCATGCCGCTGACCAGCAAAAAAATACGGCATTTGCTTATACAAATATGATTTTAACAATGAAATTGCAGAATCTAGATAGGATCGCAGCATTTTTGGAGACCACAATGCGCGTTGAAAATATTTATAAAGTAAGCTTAGAATTTAACTTGGTTATGTCCTTGCACTAGTGATTTATCATAACAAAAATTGCACTAAAATAAGATTGTAACACGTTTTTGTGTATTTGCACTCTTCGGCAGAGAGAGAGAGATACTAGTAATTGATGCATGTTCTGAAGTTAAAAATAGAGACAAAGATTCTGGCCACACTAGGATGACCTTTTAACCTGAACGATTCTCAGAATATGCGATTCATTACAATGCGGTTGTTTGCTTGTTTATCGGAAGATGTACATGTATTTGGTTAGGAGGAAGGAGCAACCAATGAGATTGGAGTGACCAGGGTTCAGGTGTTTGGATAATTTAACCTCGGAAAACAATATTTAAAGATTATGCAAAAGATTGGAAATTATTTGAAAAGTGCATTAGAAATTTAAAAAGCACTCAAGGTTGGAATAATAGTAATTAAAATTCAAATTGAAATTCAAAGTAATAATTGCAAATTTCGAAGGAGTTACAAATATGGAGATGGAAATCTACTGACGTAAACCTGGTATGAAATGAACGACCGGGATAGACAAGATTTCAGTGGAAAGCTGAATCTTGACTGTCTTGGTTGTATTTCATACAGGTTGGGTAACATCTCCACTCCCCAACAATGGCAGCCGCTCTGGTCCACAAATTTAAAGAGGAATTATATAATAAAAGAGAATAACGAAATTGAGCCATCCTGGTACCTCCACAAGCTCATTTTCATTATTTCATCATTTCGAAATACCTTTTGGTTAGAAGTATTTTTAGAATGGATAACTGTGTGGGATTTAAAAATAATATCATATATCTACGTGTTCTTTCCTAATTGGCTCATTTAAAAGACGTGGCCAATATGTAACATTTGTAATTTTCTACTTTCGAATTGAAAAATCGTTAATATTATATAAACTGAATTAAAATCTTTCTTACCTCATATTTTCAATCAAATAGAAGGGAGATAACATCATCAAGGTTTAAGGTTTTACTTCCATCGTAGATTTCTAATCCGTGTTGTCTGCGTTCATAAATTAGGGAAATTCTGGACTCTATTTATAACCTTTAAAGACACATATCGATAAGGTAGGTAGATTGTTAAAGTTTGATAAATGATTGCATTACGTTAAAGATAATATAAATTCTTGAAAGTTCTTTTTTCAGCTCGTAATATATAAAATCATCAGGAATACCATTGAAACATGCACATAAATATTTCCTTTTTAAAACATGGATTATATAAATAGTACCTTGATATATATGGGGTATCAAAAAGTTTTGTGGATAAAGGCTATGAAATTAAACTTGCACAATATATATATAATTTATATTATTTTATGATTTATTTATTGATTGATTGATTGTAAATTGTTTAACGTCCCTCCCGAGAATTTTTCACTCATATGCCGGTGAAGGGCTTCAAAATTTGACGTTTACTCGGCACTCAGGGCCATTGAGCAGTGAGGGATCTTTATCGTGCCAACGCCTGCCGCTGACACGGGGCCTCGGTTTTTAAGATCTCATCCGAAGGACCCGCAACTTTCACTTCAAAGTGCCGAGCGCATGGCGAAGGAACAGTTGCTACCCATTTTAACGAATAGGTCAGTCGCGGCCGAGATACGAACTCACGACCTCCCGATCACGGAGCGAGCGCCCTACCGACTGAGCTACTGTGAGCGGTATATTTTATGATTTAAAACATCTATTTAAAATCTTAATGTTTCAATTCTACTGCAATTCAACTTTTTTGTTCGTTGTTTAATATTCCTCGGGAAATTTTTACTAACATATGAAAAAGCCCCCATTTGCAGCTAAGGACCGCGAATTTATACCTTTACTTGACATTCAGTGCCTTTGAGCAGTGAGGGATTTTTTTCGTGCAACATGGTATCCCGCTCCCTAAGTGACAAGCTCTTTAGAACGAAATAAATGGAATTAAATGGATAACATACATGTATGGACTTAGTAATCAGTGATCAATTTTGATATAATTTTCATGTTTTGATATTGGTATGTAAGAGCCAAACGTTTCCTGGTATACATCCTATCTTGGCTTTGGACCTTTACGAGAAGCGCTGACTTTTAGAGTCGACGGCTTACTTTTACATAAGGGCAATATAAAGAAGTTCTTAGCTAAACGGTTGTTTTAACTATGATGATAAATCATTTTAAAGCACATTTAACGTTATGTTAAGGAAGAGGGCTCCCTTAATGCCATTTCTTTTTTCAATTTGTTTCTTTCAGACAAAGAAATTAAAACAAGATACTAGTCCTCAAAAATGAGATATTTTGAGTCATATTATTCTTCTTCCCATTTTGAGGTTATTCCTTTACTTTTAAAAAATCATTTGTTTAAAAATAGTTTAATTTGCAATCTTTTTTTCTTTTCATTATGATTAAGTCAATTAGTTTTTCAACAATAAATATGTATTATTATAACAATAACTTGATCCGAAGAGTTGTATCACGTTGAGTTAACAGGTGCATTATCAGATCAAACGAGACGCGAAGCGTCGATTTTGATATGATGATTCGCGCCTGTCAACGAGACGTGATACGGCTCTTCAGATCAAGTTACTGTTACAATGAGAAATTTATTATATACCCCTAACAACAAGCTAAATATAGTAAAATAAGCTTTAAAGATCAATATTATAATATTTATCCATTTAATAAAGCATATTGTCAAGGATATTTTTAATGCGCAAGAAAAATAACGTCATGCTTTTACGTACTACATCATCAATTCTAGACAGTGGTGATATGCATTCAGAAAACCACAGTTTGGTGATTCGGAAAATCGGATCAAACTATGTAAAATTAACAGTTATAAAAATAAAAACTGATGGGTACAGTGTATATAAAAAATTAATTTATATTAGGTTTTTTGTGTATTTTGTAATATCAAAGTCATCACTCATAGTTCTTAATGTGAAATTATATGTATGAATTGAACGTCTTTAAATCTGAGTTTTGAAAATCTTTTAATGTATTTATGTAGTTTTGTTGTTAAATTATTCTGTTGATTCATTGGTATGTCATTCGGTACAATTCTATATTTATGCAAACTTAGAAGTATTTTTAGAGCAATAAATTGTTTGGTATTTAAAAATAAAACCTAATCCACGCATTCTTTATTTGTTATCTTTCGATTTAAAACAATTCTTTGTTTTTTCTTAGTGACATGACTTTTTAACTTGAGACTTATTTCTAAATCAAATAGAAGAATGATCTCCTTTTTATCTGTTTTTCATTTTAGTTTAACCATGTATTTTTTAATTTTTTGTTCGTAGTTTCACAAAAAATGGTATTTGAAATGAAAAATTTTTGTATAGATAAATGAGGATGGCTGCAGAAAGTTAGAGTTTTTAACAACATAGAAGGTATACAATTTAGTTATATTTTGGAAAATCATTAGTTGCATCATTTGCAACAAAAATAATCCCAGAAATATTTACCAATCCAGGCATCCATTTTTTTGTGTGTATCACCGGTCTTTAATAAAACGTACAGTGTATAGTTTCAAAGCAGGGCATGGACTTTGTTTGTTTGTTTTTATGACATCAAAAGCTATAAGGATTTTATTATTATATTTTAGAGAAAGGAAGAAATGGGGGGAAATGCTTTAGTTTTTACTATAAAATTAATTAATAGAGCGCAGGCTTGCTCCAGAAAAATATTAACATATATTATTATATTATCATTATACACATAATATGATAATCAAAATCTTGAGCTGGAGCAGACCTGTGCTTGGTGACTTTTACTCAAAATAACAATGTAATTAACATTTTTTTTCAGTAGAGAGCATGTCCATGTTGAATTCATGTCCTTTTCTTGACGCCGTATCGAACATATGACAAAATATTCAGTGCTTTGAAGTCTGCAGAAATTCCCCCGTTTTAAACATTATACATATATTACATGGCTTCAAAAAAAAAATGTGATGCGGACTCATTTCTTATGGCTAAGATGCCTATTAACTATTTAGATTCCAAGAGACTTTTTTTACAATCTTAGAATTATCTCTATTAGATATCAATTCATCTCTATATCATGACAACCTAATATTTTACCGAGAGTACGACAATTTACATTTAATTACTGCCTACAATCCAGAGTTGACAATGAGCAATTTTCATTAAAGGAAAGCTAAGGAAGACCTCCAAATAGAAGATGTCTGTCCTTCATATAATTTTCCTCCTGTTTATCATCTCTAAGGTAAAATTTTATAAATTATCGTATCTTGTATTTTGAAAAAAAATATTTCCTTTAAGAAAAAAAATATTTTGCTTTTATGCTAGAGAGTAGTGATCGATATGCAAGAGCATGCTCTGAGTATGAAAAATATCTAAATCGAGGTGAATTATTAACAAACAAGTTGATGAAGAAAATGCAGTCTCTTTTTAAGTTATCATTTCGTACATTTTAGATCTACGGTCGATACAATGGTCCTGTCAGCAAATGCAGTTAACCATTAAGTCAAATGCTGACTGACATTTTCATACTTATCGTTAGGCCATAATATACAAACTGCATTGTCGACATTGTTTTTTCGTTATTTTTCGATCATGACAAGGAGCTAACGGCGGGTGTAACCGGTCGGCTGGGAATGCTCACTTTTCCATGGCACCTCATCGATCTCTGATGTTTTAGAGGTCCATGTTTGCTCTGTTCCAATATTGTATTGTAATATTAACTTTTGAGCTTTAATACTATTCGCTATCTCCATATATTTCATTCAAAGTTCATGTATGTTGATCTGTATTGGTTACATAAATGATACAGCCATTTAGCTCTTTTACATGTATTTGTCCATCAAAATAAATGTTTGTATGTTTTTTTTTATATTTATTAGTTTCTCTGCAATTGAACTTTCTTAATTTCCAGATCACTTTTATTCAACAACAGAATTCATATTAATTACTTTCAGTTTAACAATGCAGCGAAGACATGCAGGGAAACAATTAATAGTGTTGTTAATGTAACCCACTGTCCCGCCAACAGGAATGAATGGTTAAAGGCAGAGAAACAAAAGGACTGCGAGTCTTTGAGTCACAATTGTGAATCTTCAGAGAAGCTTAAGTACCATTGTGCACCTACTGAAGACATCAACAAACTTGTAGAACTATGTGCCAATCCCGTAAGACTGTTTGGTAAGACCCCTCCCCTAAAAAATAAATTCACCCATATTGAAAAGTGACGTACTCTATCTATTCATTGCCTTAATGTTTTGTTATGTAAGTGATTTCGAAGTAAATTATTAATACGTTTGAGGTTTATTGATTTTAGATTTTTGTCCCGAGTGGAACACTGGAGGAAAGGTATTACAGCCAGCTTATAACAGAAGCTGTGTGAATTTCTCTGAACCATGCTCAGAACCATATTTATCCAATGAGGCATTCCATTGTATGTTTTTGTTTATTTATTACCGATACATAGTTGAGCAAAATTTATTTTCACTGAAAATATTTATTGATCTTTTTCAATTCTTTTTGAATATTTTTCCATAACTTGCTTTTGGCAATGGTTTTTCTAAATTCAATGATATTTAAGATAAAAATCGAAGTTCATGCTACAAAATAGCTACAGTAACTATGGCTTAATTTCTCCACTGATTTAGATCAGGACTGTTATCCAAACAAAAGTACCGCGAGCACCATTGAATACAAGAAACGGTACTTTCAGTTTTCTTTATTTTTACATTTTTTCCCATAGATTTCAAGTTAATAAATAGATTATTAACTCGGATTCCTATGTAATCACTTTGCTTTTAACAGAAACTGGTATATATACCTTTATTCCTTTTTTCGCTTCAATTTCCAATCGATATCATTGATTAAGTCATACTTTTCAAAAAAAAAAAATAGATTCATAAAAATGATAATACAGACTGCTGTACTAGCGGGTATTTATAGTCGATCCGTTCCCTATATTTCTTTTTATCTTTTTTTCTGTTTTACTTTCAGCGATTCTTCAAATTCAAGAATTATAATAATTGGTTCAGTTCTCTCTGCGGTTGCATTTGGGATATGTATATTCATATTAATCATCAGGTATCACAGGTAGACATATGCTTTTTTCCTTAATTAAAAGTAAGATGATTTAACGACAATGATTAGAATAGTTATGCGAATTTATTTCGTTATCTTTATCTACAGAAAACAGAAGAGAAAGCAAGAATATATCACAGCATCACTGGAAATAGAAAATCTTTCGTAGGAGAAGTAAAATTTCACCAAGCGTTCGAACAAAATCAAAGAATTGTGACTATCGATTTAGACACATGAACAACTAAGAGCTCATGCTTCGAAACTTTGATTTTTTTAACATTGAGAAATAAACAACAGGAAATGTGAAGATTCACATTCGAAGAAATGCAAGCAAGATACTTAGACGGAAAAGTATAGATTCCCTCCTATTCTCCTATTCAAAAGTATACTTCCACCGAAACATGGCTGAAAAATTGCCGACTCGGCGTTAAACAATATTCAATCAATCAATCAATCAATCAAAAGAATCCTTTGATGGCCTTTCTTTGCACCTTTATATGTTAGTCTGAAATATTTAGTTTTAGTTAATATGGTTAATGTGTGTTTGTATTGTTGTGTCATGTACATATTGACACTTCTGATAAATTCCAGAGTCACGGGTGAACATGTATAGCCATTTTGTCTAGGACATTCTCAAAAATAAACTTACAGCGTCAATTCTGTGGGACTACTTTCCCTATGACTATGGAAGTCTAGTGTTACGTAATACTGAGCTGTTTGGGGCGTGTCTAAAATATTCATTTCAATTTCGTACTTTTCCAGGGTTTTCTATAAGAATCTTATTCTTTCAAATTATGTTAATAAAAAATAAACTGTCTGTTGTATGCTTGCAATTTGGTGACTTTAGAACACATACTAGTATACAGAATGGCATGAAATACCATTAATGGATACATTGCGTTACATGTATGCTTGGAGTTTTGCTGAAAGTTTTGTACATATATATATATATATATATATATATATATATATATATATATATATATATATATATATATATATATATATATATATATATATATATATATATATATATATATATATATATATATATATATATATATATATATATATATATATATA
>PRKT01000314.1:125834-165121 GCA_003671525.1 Saccostrea glomerata
ATCAACATGTAACTAAGTATGTAAATATATAGTGTTTAGTAGTTTAGTAGTAGTGCTAGTTGTTTTTTGTTTCGCTTTTTCCTTTGTTCTTATGACTTTTTAACTTTTTTCTTTGTCCTGAGGAAGGGACAGGGCGTCCCGAAAATTTGACAATTTTTATTGTTCGTGTCGTTGGTCATTTTTAGTGCTTTATATAAATTTCCATCCGTGACCTTGTATCTACTTGATAGATCCGACATTTAGGATATACAGTGTTGTTGGTTTTTTTAGTGCTTTTTATATATATATATATATATATATATATATATATATATATATATATATATGGACCGCTCTCTGGGAAAAGGGGTCTTAAAGACAAAATTTTCGAAATTGACTTTTTCAAATATTTCAAATAGAATAACATAATTTAAATTTTGATATAAATTATTTTTTCCTAGCACATTTTTGATAAAAATATCATGAAGCACATTTATTAAATTATTAAGGGAGTGTATCCGTACATGTTGTACAGCGAATGACATTGTGTTTGTGTATATCCCATTTATTTCAGAAAGGTTGACTACAAATTATTTTTTATTAATAAATGTTTATAAAGGACTAACAAAATAATTATGATAACAAAGAAACAGAAAACTAATATACAAAACAAAGCCTAGTATCTTTACATATACGTTATTCAAGCGGTTAACAGGCCCGATTGGAAATTGTGACCAGGTAAATGTTTGCGGGCGTTAATAAGATCATTGGTCAGTTAACTAACTGGTCAATCCTGGGTAAAACTTCTCGTCTTCTTATACGCCGATCTTTACTTCTGCTTTTGAACCTTTTCCTCTACGGACAAAACACCAGGCTTTTTATTGCGTGGACCCTGAGGTCCACGCAGTAAATATATAAGCGAGGCTAAACAGGATGCCATGGGCAAACGACAGGCTACGCATGCGCGAATATGCTAGAGAGTTCGCACCTAAGACAACTTGCCCGTAGAATAATTCGCCCTTTTCGAATCAGAATAAATGCCATGAATTGACAAATCGCATCTATATTTAGGGGCAGATCCGAATTTTTTTCTTATACGTATACTTTTATTGATTCGACACAAGCATTTCAAAAAGTAGGTAGAAATTGCCGTATATCAATACATGTACATGTAACTAACAACTTGAATGAAAAACGTCAATCAACGACTAGTTCAAGCTTTTAAAAGATAAAACAAGTTTTCACCGGCATTAATTTTGTGCATCAAGGCTCGCAAAATAATTTGATATTTCAGTCATCCAATTACCGTCTCATAGAGGTCTGTAGCAACTGTTTTTAATGTGTGTGTGTGGGGGGGTCTGACAAAAAATCTGAATACTACAGAGCTGTGCAACACGAGAACCATCAGATCTATTTATACTATGATAGATTTCTTCCGTATAAATCGGAGATAAAATTAAACAATTTTGCTTTGAGACTACAATCCATTGGCGTCGGTGGCAAATTGAAAGTGGAGGGGGGGGGGGGGGGGTGCTAAGTGTAAAAAAAAAAAACCACACCTTCAAAAAAACCTGACAAGCGAAAAAAACAAAAACAAAAAAAAGGGAAATGTCATTTTCCCAAACACGAAAATCCTATTTCGAAGGGGTGGGGGTCAGGTTCAAACTTTGAACAGTACCACCACTTTCCTCTTTTTTAACCTATACTGCGACTTGTCGGTGGAAAGTGGGGGGGGGGGCTAAACCTACGCAGCAATGTTCAATGTCTATACTAAGTATATGTTTGGAAAAAAGGGGGGCTAATCCTCCCCCCTAACCCGTTTCCGACGCCTATGCATTCAGTCATAAGTTGGCAGATAATTGTATTTTTAGATATTGAATTTCGGTTAGAAACACATGCATATGGTCCACGTATTGCAGTCCTTTTTTAAAGGACAGCAATTTGTTTTGTAATCATTTGAGTACATTTGAATTCCCCTTGGAGATGTAGGTAAGTCTTTCATTCCAGCCACTGTCATGCGGGGTACCCGAGAGCCGAGTGAAAACTGTTCCACGATTGTTTCAGTCTGATCAATGAATTAGTCTCCTAAGTTTTTAATAATGCAGCAAGCTTTTGACATTGAATTTGTGTCATAAACTGATTTGTCCTGCTGCCCCGTCATAATTTGCCACATAAAACATAATCAGTATTCCATTAATAAAAATCTTGTTTTGGCCGTTGCAGTTATCAGTATGAACTGTACATAAAAAGTTCTGTATTTCAAAGAAACCGAATATATCAAATAATTGAATCTGGCCCATGTGTATTTGAAGCTTTACACACAACAGTTTCATGTTGAGAAATTTAAAATAAAAGAGATTTATCGTCTTTTCGGAAACCAAACTTCTGGATTTTATAAAGAGTCAAGAAGTGGAGAGGCCATTGGAGAGCATAACGAGGTATAACTCATTGGTATCGGAGATGTCAAATAAATATTACATGGCGTTCGGGAAAAGTGTTAAACGTTGAGACTGCAACCCTGAAAAGAAACCATAACTCTATTTAAAAAATATGTGTTGAGTTAATAATCAAATAGCTAAGACCATTTTATGACAGTTTATGACACATGTCTAAAGATGGCCCGACTCAAGACTTTTTTTTACCTATACCAGGACACAATATTTTTTTCTTTTTATTCATCTTATTCCGTCAACAAATATGTTGAAATTTTCTGGAAATGTTTTTCCGACCTACTTAATGATCCAATAATTTACCCCAAGTCGGGAGAGAGTAAGAAAACATTATTTTAAAGCTGGCCTAATTAACATGCGTGAATTTAACTTGCTGTATAAAATTTGAAAAGAAATAGCATTAGATTAAAGAAGACTTAACATGATATGCACACGCTGTAGGAGGTAGTTTTCGTTGAAAGAAGGGGATCAGTCTAACAGGAAAATTTAACAAAAACAAAACCAAAAAAAAAAAGTCACATTACTTTAGAGGTGCACAACCAAAATTTATTTAAATATTCTTTTGAAGAGTATTAATAGGGGTAAAGCTTTTAAGGGTTAAATTTGAATTCGCTTTGTTTTCTATTAAGTGTATAATTGTGAATTATTGCCCCCCCCCCCTCTCTAGTTTGTATCTGATATAAAGTACAACATGAAGAATCACTCGTTTTCTCTCGGTGCATCTTTAGATCAAATTTCTCCATGATCGAACTTGTGTAAAAGTCAATCAAATATATGTAATATGTGTGTTTTCAATAAAAACACAAACTAAATTATGAACTTCCACAGACACCTCAAGAGTGGATAAAGTACATGTACTTAATTCACACCCCCCCCTTCGGATTTAGTGTATTTGAATTACTTTTCATGATATGACATGACATGATAGAATCAAATCTACCATTTTGAAAACACTTTACACTTATTTTCGGAGAATATCTCTGCTTATGAATTAAAGTATAAAATAATAAAGATGATAGATTTGACGGAGAATGTTTTTAAAATAATATGATCGCTACATTTTTGTAATTAGAGGGAGAGAGTTGGTCAATCTTGTTAGCTATCAGATAGGGATTAGTCATGAAGATAAGTATAACGTCATATATGTTATCCATATTTCATACAAGTCAACATGCGGTTGCTTGTGATATATCAGTATGACAGTATCCCGATCTCTCTATCTCTAATGGTTTAACAATCATTAGGTATCGGAGGATCCAAGCCTCGCAATTTATTCCTGGGTAGGGGGTGCATGGATTCTGCATAAGTAAAAATTACATCCAAACCATAAATTTGTTGACGAGCAAAAAGAAAATACCCCCCCCCCAAAATGTACACCAATCAAAAGTGTGTAAAACTTAATCCGTGCAGGGGTGGGTCGGACTGCTTTCGCTTCTTAAGCTTCAAAAGTATTATTTCTCCTAAAATTTTAAACATTTGATTATTATAGTAATATATTGATTAAATTAAACTATTATTCTTTTAGAGTATAATCAGGAATTATAAATAAATCATAAAATCCAGAAGCAACGCTTGTTAAAAAGTTGAACAGTGAAAAGGTGGAAAGTATTAAAGTATTTGATATGTGCTAAAAAAAAATATGTGTATGAACTGAAAGCAATACAATGGAAAAAAAAAATCTAAACACGCACTGCAGTTTTATACATGAAAAAGTATTAGAAAACAAATGAATTTCACTCCATCAATCAACAAAATAATGCTATAATTATATAAGGGTTTCTGATACGCTAGTCTCCTCATAGTCGTTCCTTATAGGAGAGTAGCGTATCAGAAACCCTTGGCTAGCGAAGATGCGTGAACGCACAAATAAGCCTATCATAAACTAATCAAACTCATTTAATATTGTCAGTTTTCATGTATGCAAACTTTCAAAGTATAAACATTATTCTTACTGATATTTCATCGTCTTTTCTTCTTTCTGGGTTTATCCCTTTAATCGCTATGTTTTGAGGTCGGGCTCGAGTGACGTAATGTAAATAAAGATTGCAATTGTGAATTTGGTGGATCATAATACTTTACATTCACAGAGGTGGGTTTACGTATGAATAGAAATTTTGACACATAATTTGTTTCAGCGTTATATTAACTATTAATTTCACTAGGATATCAAATCTAGCGAAAAATAACTGAACAAATTTTGATAAAGTATTTATATATTGTGTATATTGAACTTCAAATTGTTCGCGAAATGCAGAAAAAAAAGATCACACAGAAAACAGTACAGTAGGCCTAATACAATGTAAGTTATATCAGAATATCTCTCGGGGTATCTTGAGAAAATATTTTAGAATGGCAAAGAAACTTAGGAACGACTTTACTTTACCGGTCCCCAAAATAAGGCGCCAAAATATATGAATGCCTTATTCGTTACTCATATATAGTACGACGGCGTCAGCCGTCGTAAAAATGAAAATTAAGCGTTTTGGGGCATTTTTGACCCCAAATTCGTAATCTTCGTCAAATTTTACAGTTAAAAACTTCGTTTTAAACGAAAGTTTTTAACCTGAAAACAGAATGTTACTTTAAAACACTTACGTTTACATAAAATAAACTCAGCTGTTCTCTAAAATGCCGTTGTCATCATTGCGCGTGCGGAGTATGCGCAGTAGATTGACAGGTGAATTTGTAAACAAATGCACGTTGCGATATGCCATACAAATTGAAAGACCTCTGGAAAATATTTGAAAATGTCGAAATAATTATTGACTGGTTAATTCAGTTAAATTTATTGATTAATCTGAAAGACTGTGTGTGCAAATTTTGTGACTTTGGACGTTTTGGATTACGAAGGGACACTTCATTCAGTCGGGATTGTTACGTATGGAGATGCTCCAACAAAAAGTGTCATAAAAAAGTATCAATTCGTAAAGGATCATGGTTTGAAAATCATAATTTAACCTTAGAACAGATCCTGTACATTACATATTTCTGGGTTCACAAGTGTAACCAGGAATTTGTAATCCACGAACTGGAAATTAGTGAAAGAACCATAGTGGACTGGTACAATTATTCCAGAGAGGTGTGCGACGTGATTCTACAAAAAAACGGAAATAATATCATTGGAGGCCCCGGGATTATTGTCGAAATCGACGAAAGTAAATTCGGAAAAAGAAAATTCCACAAAGGTAGGCGTGTCGACGGGGTTTGGGTCTTTGGTGGAATTGAACGGGATTCCAAAAAGTGTTTTTTCACTACTGTTGAGGACAGAACAGCTGACACATTAGTAACCATCATAAAGCAGCACATCAAACCCGGAACTACAATAATCAGTGACTGTTGGAGGGCCTACAGTTCCCTAAACTCAGAAGGTTTCACTCACCTGACTGTCAACCACTCTATTAACTTCGTAGATCCCGACTCCGGTGCTCACACAAATACAATAGAATCCACCTGGAGAGCTCTAAAAAAATCCCTACCCAAAAACGGATCCCAGAAAACCCTATACGACAGTTATTTCTCCCAGTACTGCGTAAGAAAGTTGTACTTAAACGACTCCCCAGACCCTTTCCTTCGCTTTCTCAACCTCATATCGGAAGTTTACAAACCAAACAAAGCCGATTTCATCTCTGATACCATTCCGCCTTTAAAGAAAATAAGAACACCACTGGTCGACATCAACCCAACCCTCAACAACAGTCTAGATGATTTTCAGATTTAAGGTAAGATTTATTTGTCGTTGATTTACAGGAAAAACTTTCGCCAACTTTTTACAAGCGAAATCAAAATGGCCGCCGTAAACACAGGAACTTAGCAACAGCTGTGACGTCGAAGATTTGCGCGTGAATCTAGATTCTGGGGACCGGTAAAGTAAAGTCTACCCGAAACTTATTTCACACACGATACGACGATCATAACACGTATTCATTTATACCTTCACTCTGAAAATGAAACAGAACAACGGAGAGTGGAAAGGAGAAAAAAAGAAACGTGCGTTTTAGACGCGAATATTTGACGTCACAATAAACACGTTTTCTCGACGTCAACGCTTATGTCATTAAGACCGGTTTTGTCAGAGAGCGGTCCATATATATAATATAATTGTAAATAAAGTGTTATGTTTAACATCTATGTAATTTTTTTTTGGGGGGGGGGGGGGGGGCTTAGAGTAAAATAACCAATAAGAATTGAATGAATTCGAGCATCTGGAGCCCTAAGCTTTCGGTGACGGGCATGCATAAGACCATGATTTAAGTAGTTTATGTTTACATAACCTGCCTAGAAAATCGATCCCATCAGGTCTGTGCATTGTGCCTTATGTACAAGTTATGTTGTATTATGGATTTGTGAGATCAATTGTCAATTGTAATATTCATCTTTCTCACAGAACATCGTTATTTATAAAAAAAAAAATCACCTTGAAAGTGGGAAAAAGGGAGCATATATGTCCATGAAATTATTTCAAAAGTGCACCTCATGAAATTTCACCATACCATATATTCTTTCTAAGGAAGAAATTCTTCAAAATCACCTGTCAGTTTTGAATACTTTTAATATTCCACAGAGCCAAAATGAATTTGAACTACCTTATATATATATATTGGATTCCGAAACTTCATAAAAATCCTTACAAACAAAGATACATTGCAGGTTCCAGTAGATGTTGAACCAAGTCTCTTTCGTTACTTCTCACTAAAATATTGACAATAGTGAAGGAAAAACTTCAAGAGTACTGTACAACTATATATTCAAGAACTGGTGTAAATCAGATGTGGATACTTAAAAATTCTAAAGAACGTTTGGACAATTTGAAATCACAAGACTTTACAAAAATCAACAGCTTAAAAACTTACGACTTTTCAACTTTATACACAACAATTCCCCACGAGAAATTAAAATCCAGGCTTTTTGATATTGTTACGGATTTTCCCCATGACTAAAATTACCCACAGCTTGGATCACCCCAATTATGCCCTGAATACTTACGTATCGTAATTTTATTTGTAGATATCATGGGAATATTATCAATCATCGTATGTTATCAATGTATGCTTTATAATTCATTGTCTATGTTTATTTCATGAATATCGTTCGGTTTTATTGTACAAACCCGAATTTCCTCCATAGATCAGCCCAATCGTAATAACAAATGACCGTCTGACATTGTTATTCGACCCAGGTACCCAAATCCAACTTGGCATCGTTTCCAAAACAATTCCCAAACAACAGATCATCCCTTTTCCCGCATTTGTAACGCTAAAGCCTTTACTTGATGCCAAAGTTGTTAGTGTTACCATACAAACGTCGCGCGAATACTGGCTAGTCATTCGCGCGTGAACTAATTCGCACCGGAATATGAAAAGGTTTATAAAGAAGGCACTTTGGACTTTTTCTTCAGTCTGGGAGGTTGGTCAGCCCCATCAACACCTGACCAACTCAGAGTCCCAACTCCCCATCATTGGGTAAAAACTGAGGCCCTCACATTGGGTAAATTTACCAATATTGGGTAACCCAGTCTACCCAATTATTATATATCCTGACCCAACTTGAATCAGCTGAACGTACTATCCCATTGTTGATATTGAGGAACCCAATCAGCTGACTATTATATATCCTGACCCATTATCCATAAGTATACTCTATTTGTATTTAATCATAAATCATTATTGTTATTGTTTGAATAAATTCATTTTTATAGATAAACAAATCTTGTTGATTAATTAAGGTAAATTTTTGTAACACCCAAGATCGGGTCACGTTACAATATCATTGACAGCTGCTTCTTCAACAAAAATGGAACTCGTAAATTTACTTACCTTGTCATTGGTCATTTGAAAAATTATTTTGTTAAAACAGATTCTGATTGCACACATAAGTACTCTGAAGTTGACATCAAGAAGATGCTTCAGTTTCTGATTGACAATATCTATGTGGTTTTTGGAGACCAGGTATTCCAACAATCTATTGGAAATCCCATGGGTACAAATTGCGCTCCGTTATTAGCAGACTTATTTTTATATTCATATGAACCAGAATTTATGCAAAATCTTATGCGTGAAAAGAAGAAAATACTCGCTGTGGCCTTTGTAATAATATGTACTTGTAATCCGTTTTGATCCGATCCGTTTTTGTCAGGTTGTTAATGTTTTGAATAAAATGTTACTCTGGGTCAGAATAAAAAAAGCATGCAACACGACATGTCTTGAGTTTGACTAATAGAAACATTGCATGGTGTCAGAAGGAAAAGAAATGGAACACATTCGTCCTCCACCAGAATTAGACTTCTCTACTACAGACGGAAATTTACCGGAGAGATGGAGAAAGTGGGAACAAACGATGAAATTGTACCTGAACATTGCTATGCACGAGAGAAACGAAAAAGATAAGTGTAGTGCTTTTCTCTATATCATTGGTCAAGAAGGCAGAGAAATATTTAACACTATGACAATACCAGATGAAGATATTGATAAGATTGATACACTGTTTACGAAGTTCAAAGACTACTGTGCTCCTATAGAAAATATTACAGTTTGGAGACATAGGTTCCACACCAGAGTTCAAGGTAAAATAGAAACCATTGACCAATATGTCACAGACTTGAAAATAGTTTCCAAAAACTGTAAATTTGGTGCATTGGAAGATGAAATGCTAAGAGACAGAATTGTATGTGGAGTTTATTCAGAGAAAGTCAAAGAAAGATTACTCAGAGACAATGAACTCACATTACAGAAAGCTTTAAGTATGTGTCGTGCTAATGAAGAGTCACAGAATAGATTAAAAGATCTACAACATGAGGAACATGTGGATGCTGTGAAATATAAACAGTCTGTCAAAGCGTCAGTAGGAAACAAATTTCCGTCAACCCAGAAATATATGAAGGGAAATGTGTATCAACCCAAGAAGCAAGGTGTGTCAAGTAAACCTATCAACACAAAATCCTTTTCATGTGGAAAATGTGGAAGCCAGCATGAGAAAGGAAAATGTCCGGCATTCGGGAAAAAATGTAACAGATGTCACAAGTTAGGACATTTCGCATCAAAGTGCAGGACTAAGTCTATTCATTCCAATGAACTAGAAACAGATGAAATGACAAACATGTCAGTCATAAATGAACCAATCCGAAGCTTACTCAGAAGTGAAAATATGTTTATCTGGGAGAAACCACAGAAGGCTTTCAAGGCTATCAAGGAAATTTTGTCCAAGGAACCAGTTCTTACTTTTTTCAATGTGAAAAAACCTATATGCGTTAGTGTGGATGCTTCAAAATGTGGACTAGGTGCAGTGCTTATACAGGACAAAAAACCAGTTGCTTATGCGTCTAGAGCGTTAACAGAGACTGAAAAACGTTATGCTCAGATAGAAAAAGAACTGTTAGCTGTTACTTTTGGTCTAGAAAGATTCCACCAGTATACTTATGGAGTAAACGTTGTTGTTGAAAATGACCACAAGCCACTGGAGAACATTCTCATGAAGTCACTGGTTCAAGCTCCATCAAGGCTACAAAGACTACTACTTCGCCTTCAGAAATATTGCTTTGAATTTAAGTACACTCCAGGAAAAGATTTGATAATAGCGGACACACTATCACGTGCTCATCTACCTTCAGTGAAAAAACAAAAAAGAAGAAATAGATGATGAAATCGAAGCTTATGTGAATTCTGTGTTTTTTGCGGGGATTCCTATAGCTTAGGATATTCTACAAGATATCAAGAACGAAACCAGGAATGACACAATTCTCAGGGAAGTGATTCATCATATTGAAAATGGTTGGCCAGAATACAGGAATCAGCTGTTCAAACCATTACAAGAATTTTGGAGGATGAAACCCGAGTTAACATCTGTGGATGGAATTGTTATGATTAACGAAAGAATCGTCATTCCAGAAGTTCTACAACTAGAAATCCTAAGATACCTTCATGTAGGACACTTCGGTATTGAAAAGACAAAGGCTCGTGCAAGGACTGTAGTTTATTGGATCGGAATGAATGCAGACATTGCATCAATGATATCCAAATGCAACACATGCATAGACTTCAGAAAGAAGAATACAAAAGAAACATTAAGACCAACACCCATACCAAATGGACCATGGCAGCTTGTCGGAACTGATCTATTCACACTTAACAATGAAGACTATTTGGTTGTCGTTGATTACTACTCCAAATTCTTTGAAATTGCTAAACTTGAAAATACTAGGAGTAAAACTGTCATCATTCATATGAAATCTGCATTTGCCCGACATGGCATACCATTTAAAGTAATCAGCGACAATGGACCGCAATATACATCCAGAGAATTCAAGGATTTCGCAAACAAATGTTCATTCAAGCACATTACATCAAGCCCGTACTATCCACAAGGGAATGGTTTAGCGAAAAAAAACTGTCCAAACAGCAAAACGTATGTTGGAAAAAGCCAGAGTCGATGGACGGGATCCTTACATTAGTCTACTAGAATACAGGAACACGCCGTCAGATGTTGATTCACCAGCACAACTACTAATGAGCAGACGACTAAGATCTGTTCTACCACTCACCAAAGAACAACTCAGACCTAAAGTCATTCCAGTCGAGAAAACTTGGAAAAAGAAGAAACTCACAGGATCAACAGAAGAAGTATTTCAACAGTGGACAGAAAGATCTTCCGTATTTGAAACCGGGAAATACAGTGCGATTCCAACACAGAGGACATTGGATGCCAGGATATGTGAAAGATAAAGTTCATGATCAATCGTACAATGTAGAAAACTTAAATGGTGATAAATTTCGTCGAAATCGCAGAGATATCATCAAATCAGAGGAAACAAATTTTCGAAAAGCTATCCCAGAAAATGATGACCTAGATGACTTCAGTGAGACAGAAGTACCCGTGCAGCCAGTACTCGAGAAAAACATGCCAGGGCAGTCGTTAGAGCAGAATCAGCCGATACAAGCAGAAACATATAAAACGCGATCCGGACGTGAGGTCAGACAACCTAAAAGATTCCAGGATTATGTGTAATGTGATTATGTGTGGGGCATAATAATCCCCAAGTGATGTAATTGTGTGAGGGACATAATAATCCCTAATGTTATAAAATTTGAGAACTTACCGGTATATTGAAAGATGAATTCATGTTTGACTGTATATATTATGTAAATATGTTATACTCTAAATCTCTAACTTTCAGTAAATTATAAAGTTGAAATTTTCTATCTAAATTAACATTAAAGTTTATTTTGTACATTTTATTTTTTTAAAGGGGAAAGATGTAATAATATGTACTTGTAATCCGTTTTGATCCGATCCGTTTTTGTCAGGTTGTTAATGTTTTGAATAAAATGTTACTCTGGGTCAGAATAAGAAAAGCATGCAACACGACATGTCTTGAGTTTGACAAATAGAAACATTACAGCCTTCAACTCGACATTTAGATATATTGACGACGTATTGTCAATTAATAATGATAATTTCCATTCCTACGTCGACACGATATATCCTGGTGAGCTTGAGATAAAAGATACCACAGAGTCCGACACTTCTGCTTCATACTTGGATATTTTACTTGAAAAAGACACTAATGGTAATCTAACAACCAAGCTATATTATAAACGTGATGACTTTAACTTTTCTATCGTCAACTTCCGTTACTTATGCAGCAATATACCTTCATCACCTGCATACGGAGTATATATATATCTCAGTTGATTCGATACGCAAGAGCATGCTCTACGTAACTATATACTATGTTTAACTCGCTTCAAATTTTGTTTTCAATATTGATGCATAACGAAATAGATTAAGAATGTAAAACTCGGGGTGTGAATTAGTCGGGGTATGATTGATTTTCGGAACCGTTTGAGTTTTAACTTGAGCAGACGATTTCCGGTGTGTTGTGAACGTAAATAATGTCGAAGAAAAAGAGAGAATTGTCAACCGATTTAAGGAGCGGATCGTACTATCAAACTCAAGGGGATTTTTCAACAATAAAATAAGTGAAGCATTGGGAATTCATCGAAGTACAGTGGGGCGAGTTTTGTTAAAATTTGAACGTAAGGGAAGTGTAGAAAACAACCCCCGAAGTGGAAGGCCACGAGTGACAGATGAGAGGGGTGATCGGAAACTTTTTCGAATTCTCAAAACAAATTGCCGACAGTCTCTGGGAGATATTACATCAACGTTCAACAGAAATGAACTAACAAACGTGTCTAGTAGAACCATTCGACGAAGATTACATCAAGAAGGATACAGGCGGGCAAAAATCAAAAAAACTTTGACAATATGTAAAACTAACCGTCAACGGAGAATACTGTGGTGCTGAGGCAAAAGACATTGGAATTCTGATCATTGGCAAAAGTCATATTCTCAGACGAAACAAGGTAGTTATTGGATAAAATAATTCTGTGAGCTTATGGAGAAAATCGTCCGAGAAGTGGAAGCCCTACTGCCTCAATCAACGGAAAACGCCCATCAAAGTAAGTTGTATGTTTTGGGGTTGTATTACCTACGATGGTATTGATGTTCTTGTGCCAGTTGATGGAAATCTAAATTCTATAAAGTATATAGAATTGCTAGATAATAACTTATGGTCAGTTATTGCTAAAGTGTTTGGAAATCGCCAGTTTATTTTCCAAGATGATAACGCAACACCACACGCATCTAAACAGACCAGTGCATGGAAACAATAAAACGGTATTCAGAAATTTAGCTGGCCAGCCCAGTCCCCAGACCTTAATATAATCGAAAATGTCTGGCGTTGTATTAAAATCAAACTATCCCGTGAGATTGACAACATTCAAAACAAGAACGACTTGATGGCAGCAGTTACTAGAATCTGGAATGGATTTGCCGAGACGTACATTCGCAGCCTGTATGCTTCGATTCCTTCCAGACTACGACAGGTTATTATCCAAAAAGGCTATACAACAAAATACTAAAGAAATATTGTAAGTAAATAACATTTATTTTGTAAAAAAATGTTTTTTTTCTTATGTATTCTATATTACAACATGATGACGTCAGCCATGTTTGTTGCAATACTTTTTGCCACTCAGTGTACTTTTATTTCATATGTGACCGTTCCATGATTTGAAAATAATATATTACATGTATTTGTCAACTTGATTATTCTTACATTCAAAAAGTTATAATTAAGAGAATACGTACATGTAACCCCCAAAATATGTGTGTGATCACAAGTACTTATTTTTTAGGTTTAATTTTATTGGGGTGTGATATTGATCCGTATCAGCCCTGCAAATCCATATCAGACCTCCAGGGCTGATACGGCTATTGTGACATCAGGCATATCGCATATGCAAACATCTTGCATTCATTACATGTAATAAAAACATTTGTGCAAATTATGAAAATCAACATAAATTATCGTTACGGTAACAAGAAATTTAACTCAACTACCTACGTTAACCGTTTCTAAGCCGCCATTTTTATTTACAAAAGAACGCTTCGAACGTTATCGCGTGCGCAATTGTCATATTATTCCTTGACGGCGACGTAATACAGAAAATTTTAGGGCGTCATTTGATCAGCCTTTCTGCAATCAGCAATCTACAAATTCGTCTGAAGCGGGATAAACGTATTTTTATATTGAAAAAGGTCTTCAGCGTGATAAATTCGTAACACAGTCAGTTAGTGACCGAATACGGATTCATACAGGGTGTGAAATGGAAATCCGTATTGGGACTCGGCTTCGCCTTGCCCAATGCAGATTTCCATTTCACAGCCTGTATGAATCCGTATTAGGTCACTAATTGACTGTGGTACTAACAATATGTGAATATACAAGTGGAATACTTTATTGATACATGTATCTGCGCGACACTTTTTACTGGACTTCTAGTGCAAAGCATGTTGATAAACGAATTTAGAACTGCATTTAAAATGATGATTTAGAATTTATTGTTATATTTGGATGTATGTGTTGTCCACTGTATTTAGGAAATATTGTTAGATGTCACTGTCTCCTTTTCTAGATATATTTGTTCTCAGCATGTAGGCCAATACAAAAGATAAAATGTATACACATAGGTACAGTAATTATCTCGAATATAAACTCCTATATGAAGGAGTTTGCAAATTTAAAAAGCTGTGGGGAATTCAATTCTTGCAACTTCAGAAAAATACTGATATGATTTTTTTCAATCATTATGTTTCATTTGCTTTCTCAAGTTTATAAAGCAATGATGCTTTTAAAGTTTATCTAAATATGTTTTAAGGGGACCGACCGGGGTTTCCATTGCGCAATATTTTGCGCATCATAGTAAAATGAAACGCATATACTTTTTAAAGCAACCTTTTTCACTAAATTAATAAAACTAAACAAAAATTGATAATTACTGGTTGAAAAATTTTATTACAAATTTAAATAAGTTACCAGTAACTGATGTTTAAAACGCTTTTTTAACTAACAAGTATATTGGCGTCGTAATCGCGTATTTTGACGTTAGAAAACGTGACGCTCTTAAAGAAGGGGTAATAAGAAAAAGTAATAAATATATGCTTTTGAAATTTAAAACATAGAAATTTAATAATCTCCATCATATTCATTACTTTTTGTATAAGTCATACTTTTGTATTTTGTAGTATTCTATATAAAAACAAGGAAATTCGTTTTTTCTTGGCATTTTGAGATGACCTCTCTGGAAACAAGGCGGTAGAATTTTGTGGTTCTTTCATCTAATGGTCAATATAGTATATCACATCATATATTTTAGTTTGGGCAGAAAGTCTATTGTAGTATTTGTATAATTTGCTGTAAAGTGTGCAAAATTGGGACTTTCCCATATAATCCTATGGTAAATTTACCCCTATTTTGAAACGGTCCTTACAAATCCCTAAACTTGGCATTACACTGACGTCAATATAAGTTATACATGATATAGAATTAAATAGTTTCTCTGTTGTAGTTTTCGTACAATGAAACCCCAGTCAACCCCTTTATGTAATTGTTTGTTGGAAAATTATCACTTTGTGCTTCCAGAAATCATATCGCATAAGTTATAACGCTAAGGGCTTCAATAAAGTGATTTATAAGTTGTGAAAAAGATACCTTGAAAGAAGAATGTATCGAGTACTTAGCTGAACATAACAGTTATTTAGATAGTATCTCTTTAATTCAGAGAATATCTGTCTTCATTTTCCTGTGATGTAAGAATTAAACATGTGACATTGTTCTGCACTAATAAGACTTCAGGACTGATATTTTAAAATTCAAAGAAGGCATAATTTAGAAAAGTCAAAATTAAAGGAAAAGGTCAATTGTGAGCTTATCGTTCCTTTTTCGTACATTATCAACTAGATTTGTCAGAGCAAGCTGAGATATACAACTGTATGCTTTATCACAACTCTGTACGACATCCTAACATATCTACGTTAGTTATTTGTTGATGCAATGTACAAAAATACATCATTCTCAGCATGAATCCAGTTGAAAATAAATAATTGCATACAATGCTACATCTGAACTCTGTGCTGTATTTTGCAATGTATATTATTAACCATAACACAATTATTGATTTCAATTACATTTTCGTCATGTGATGATCGTATTTTTAAGTACACTTAACTGAAACTATCAACAAAATATTCATGTTAGCAAACATTTGACACTTGAAGACTTGTTAAATGACTTCCTCTTTATTATAGATGCTCATTGCGCATGTTAAACATGTCTGTACTCTCCTATAATTAAGATTGCACCTGCAGTGTTCGCCTTGTGGTATGTACAGTATTGCACAGCCTTATATCTTTTGTGTTCATGTATATTTGTATAACTATGTATGCTGTTTTAAATTTTCCGACATGTTCTTAATGATCATGATGTAATATCTAAAAAAAGTGGTACGTATAGATTTTTAATCATTGAGTGAAGTTAATTTTACTAATGATACTTATGATACATGTAACATTATACATTTATTGACTGAGTTCAAGGGCAACATACGTTTTGTCGGACCCAAGAACCAAACTGTCTGCCTGAGGCCGTTTGGTTCGAGGGTCCGACAAAACGCATTTTGCCCGAGAAGTCTGTCAATAAATGTTTTGTTATACCTTTCATTTCATTTTATTATTATTATTTTTTTTGATATACATGTATTTTGTACTATACTCCGTGATGTAATATAAGGCCTGTCACTATTTAACACTAACGAATGAAAACAAGATTAAGCTCCGCCCATTCTGTGACGTAAGCGGTCCAACACCTCACTCAGCGGTCCAACATCAATTTTTTATGCCCGCTCAACAAAACATTAAAAATGTTAGACTTTTTTTCGTATACAATTGTATAGGAACAATTTTTAAAGGTATAACAATAACAAATCAACTTTAAAATGTGAATCTTCATTAATTTCTCTATTTTAACAATGAACAATTGCAGGCGAGGTGTGCAGCTCTACTGTTATTTTTATTTACATGGCTACGTCCACTCCTTTGATCAGATGATTTTATTCGTCTGGTTTTTTTTCCCTGTTAATTATAACATAAAAGTAAATGCTTTGTTCATTGGCTTAAGGAAACTCAGTGATTTTGATTATAATATGATACCAAATCTCAATGTAATAAGGTTTAAGACATATATCTTACAGTAATGAGTTTTAAAACCTACATCTTATACTTTAAATTTAATAGTTTTTTTTATTTATTTAATATCATTATTCCTTAGTCAAATGGATTTTAATACGATTGCCACCCGTCTTTCATTTGCTACATAGGTTTGCAAAACACATGCCTTAATATGCGTTCAAATATACATGGAAGTTTTCTATTCTATACAGATTTTGTCATTGATGTGAATTTATTACTGTTTTATTACTGTTTTCTTTTATAAATTCAATAACAATTTAGAAGAGTCGAAAGATTATGAATTGGAAACCGTCGCTTGCCAAGAAAATACAATATACGTACATATATACATTTATTGACAGTCATTAAAACTTTTCCTGGTGATTGTAAATATTTACCTTCCTCTCCTTTATAGAACTCATCTATAACTTTATCATTTTTTTCTTTCAGTGTAAAAAATAAGCAGTCAATGAATTTGCCAATTTTGTTGCTTACATATACTTTCTGTTCCAAGGTATATGTATTTATAGATCTAGATAGTTTATCAATATATATTCAAATTATTATTTTTTTAAACATGTTTGATTCAATAATAGCAGATTCATAAATTTCTCTCAGGCTGTAAAATCAATCTATCACTGTGCTGCTTCAGCACAGACAGTCACACATGTATCATGCTGTCCGGAAAACGAAACGGAGTGGAGAAGGGCTGCAGCGGAAAAAGAGTGCTGCACAATTGAACACAACTGTACAAAAAGTCTCGAATACCATTGTGTACCCACTGAAGATGTTGGTGGTTTTGTAGAAGTTTGTGCCGCCACATTCAGAAATCTTAGTACGTTTAATTCTATATTTTATAATAAGTTTTATTTTAATGTTTTAGTAGCATTTTTCAATTGTAAAAATCTTATGATAATTATGTTATGTTGATTTATTTTTATTAAGTTTTGATGTACATGTAGATGGTGTTTGCACGGAATGGAATACCTATGGGGAAATTATTCAGCCCTCTTTGTTTAGGAATTGTACCACTTCATTGAGTCCATGTTCCCCGTCTTACCTGTCCAATGAAACATTTGAATGTAAGCTGTATGTCATCTGTTGTTACTGAACTCTAAAGTTGAATACCCCCACTTTTCACCAAAGTATATATGTGGCCAGCGCTTGTCTAACTATTAAGTTATTTAAAGAGAAAAGTATAATTTTTGAAGAGACAGACAGCCATCTTCTTAGGAAAATTATGTTTATCTTGATTGTATCTTCGGAGTGAAATCAGGTTTTTGATACTGTACCTATATTGTATTTAAGTCAAAATTACATGTACACCATAACATTTGATAAAATATACAGTATTTGTTTACTTTAGATTCAATATGTTACGAAACAAACAATACATGTACAGGTACAGAACATTCTCAAGAGCAGCTGTAAGTAATATTTTTTTAAAATTTATTATCATATAACAACTATCATACTCGATCTTTTTTGTCCTATTTCGATATGTGTTTACAAGATAATTGTTTAATGTTTTAATAACATAATTATGCAAATTATGGAACTATTTGAGATTTCAGAAAAATTACCTTAATTATTAGTTTGAAAGTAAAAATTTTACTGTTCGTTATCTCCATAAGTTTCATTTGAAAGTATGGTGGTGTGGATATCAAGATTTCCTCATGCATTTCTTTTTAAAATAATTTGGTTTTGATTTCAGAGATGATCCTAAGAAATCAACTGCCACCATTACTGGTGTTACCGTTGCAATGCTTATTCTTGTTATAATAATAGTTATCACCTTCATATCTTTCTAAGGTAAAATCTAAAGAAGAATTCTATTTATTGATGAAATATTTATGATGAAATAAAAAATATTCCTGTGATACATTTTGTATTCAGTTTTAATATTAACTGCCTTTATTCTTTTGCCATTTTAGAAAGAATATAAGCCGTTATTAAGCTGAGCAACCGCACAAAGTGGATAATATCTAGGGAATCTAATAGAGATGCAGATTTCCATTAATAAATCCTATTGTTGTTAACAAAAATCAATTTTTTTGGTGAATGAAAATGTAAGGGCACAGGAAATTTACAGAAAGTAAATCTTATCTTTATTATTAACTGATCTTTGAACGCATTTCAATTCTCTTCAACTGTAAAAATTTTAATTTGGATTTAAAATAAAAATGATATTGCATAAAACAAAATTTTGGTTTTCCTTAATATAAAAAAACCTTCAATGCTATTTAAGATTTAAGAACAGAAGAGACAGGATAAACCGCTTGTTCTTAAGTTCGTTAATTTTAATTTTAACAAAAACATTTCCTGGTCCACTTTAGAAGTGCTATTTAGTCTAAAAAATAAAATAAAAATTCTTAAAATTAATTATTTTTGTTTTCATCTGCACAATACGTCCACATTTAGATGATTTATTGTGCTAAATAAATGACCATCTTAACATTTTTGCAAGCGATACTAAATGATTGTATACATGCATAGCTTAAAACAAAAATCATGGTTTCCTGAGTACTTCAGGCAAACTGAAAATAACTGCTTTGTAAATTTTAGTGTGTGGATTATTATAACAAATCAATCCCTTTTCTTTGTTGACTAGTCAAATTTCCGGCTGTTGCACAGGAAAACTAAAGAACCCACATAAGTGTGCAAGTATTTGAAAAAGTGAAGGGTTTTATTTATATTTTATGCCTTCATTTATAATCATATTAAGAAATTATTTCATGTCCTTTTCTTATTCAAAACGGTTTTAAAATTTCCTTTCCCTCTCTCATTGTGTTTCAATTAACCTGTGAAAAACATTCGTTTATTTCTATGACTCGCTGGACTCCTATTATGAAAGTAATTTTTCATATTTTTTCTCTCTACTGAAGTACAAAGACAATAAATAATCTTACCAAAGAGACATGTAAATCTTTTGTGACTGTATACATTAGAATTCAAACACTTTTTCATAACAATCTCCATATCAGCCCAGAGGACGGAAGGCCGTGGTCCAGAGGATGATATGGAAGAATTTTTATGATGTTTATTATATACTTAAAAAAACTTATTCCACACCACACCTACAAATCTAAATCAGCCCTGTAAGATACGTTTCTGCCCTGGAGGATACGTATAAGTCCGCATAGAAGGATATGAAGATAACGAACTGTTTTCAATCTCAAAGGCCATGAAACAATACAAAATAAGAGCAGAGCAAACACGGACCTCCGAAACATCAGAGGTGGGTTCAGGTGCCATGGAGGAGTGACCATCCCCTGCTGACCGGTCACACCCGCCGTGTGCTCGTTGCCATGATCAGGATATAACGGACAAATCCGTCGTCAATTCATTGTATAAATAATAGACTAACAATAAGTATGAAAAAACGTCAGTCAGCACTTAACTCAATGACAAATTGTATTTGCTCGGAAGGTCATTGTATCGACCATAGAACGTACGAAATTATGACTTTTAACGAGACTGCTGATATTCTTGTTTCATCAACTTGCTTGTCAATAATTTACCTCTTTTTTAGAAATTGACGATAGAAAAATTAAAGTCATCCCGTTTATCATATAGCTTGGTTGTTAGATTACCATTAACGTATTTTTCAATTGAAATATCCAAGTATGAAACAGATGTGTCAGACCCTGTGATATGTTTTTTCTCAAGCTCACCCGGATACATCGTATCGACGTAGGAGTGGGAATTACCAATGTTAATTGACAATACGTCGTCGATATATCTATATGTCGAGTTGAAGGCCACAGCAAGCGTTTTCTTCTTTTAACGCATAAGATTTTGCACAAATTCCGCTTCATATTAATATAAAAATAGGTCCGCTAATAGCGGAGCGCATATTGGTACCCATGGGAATTTCAATAGATTGTTGGAATACCTGGTCTCCAAAAACTACATAGATATTGTCAATCAGAAACTCAAGCATCTCATTGATGTCAACTTCAGAGTGCTTGTGTGTGCAATCAGAATGTGTTTTAACAAAATAATTTTGCAAATGACCAATGACCAGGAAAGTAAATTTATGAGTTCCATTTTTATTTTTAAAAAAAAAGCAGCTGTCAATGATATCATTTATCGAGGGGAATAGATGTATATAAGGTTCAAAAGTCGTAATTTTTTAAGCTGTTGATTTTGGTAAAATCTTGTGATTTCAAATTGTCCAAAATTCTTTGGAATTTTTGAGTATCCACATCTGAATCCACATCTGATTCTTCTTGAATATATTGTTGCACAGTACACCTGAAATTTTTCTTCACTTCTGTCAATATCTTAGTGAGGAGTAACGAAAGAGGCTTGGTTGAACATTTACTGGAACCCGCAATGTATCTAAGGATTTTTATGAATTCGGAAATTTATGATTTTTGAATCCAATATATATAGGGTAGATCAAATTCTTTGGCTCTATTGAATATTAAAAATATTTAAAACTGACATATAGGTCTTGGAAGCCGTAGAGGTTTATATGGCTATTTTGACATTGGGCATATAAGATATGTTTAAAAAACTGTATTCATTGCTGAATTTGTAATAGATCGATGAATTATTTTAAGTACAAGAGAACATGTTTGGCATAAGTAAATGCAAGATTGTTATGCAGGAAATCCACATTTCCGCCTGTACTTTGCTAGGAAGGAAAACATATGAGTATTATAAACACTCGCAAGAGGAATGCATGAATAACTGCTTATATGGAAACAATAAAAGAAAGTGCTGAAGCGTAGTGCAGTTACGTATCTGTGTATCTGTTTGTATGGCATCTAGGACAGCACTACTAAGTTTGGTATTTTTACTATCAATTATTCACGTACTAGCAAGGCAATGCAGAGGGTACGTTCAATTTATAAGTATTCATATAGGAGGAACAAAAATAACATAAAATTGTTATTCTATTTAAGGATATGGTGTGTAATTTTTTTTTTATCTTAAATAATCTGTAAGAAAAAAAAAAGAAAAATTGACATATTTTAGAAATAAATTCACTAATCATTGCTAAAATGTTTTTCCAGATCATTCCGTTGTTGTTTTGGATATAAGTGGAATAAAGCAACAAGGTCTTGTATAAGTAAGTAAACTTGAAGGCTGTGGCCCTTTAAATAAATTGTACAAAACTTCTTTTTCATCATCTGATCTTTACCAAAGCTACATTAGTATATCTAAACACAAAATGTGTTTTAACTCATTTAGTATCTTTGAAAGTATTTCAAATTTTAATTCAAAATAATATTATAAGATTGAAAAATGTCCATTTACATTATCTTTAAAAATAAAAATGATTATTGTTATAGAATGCAATGTGGGGGACACCGGAATTGAATGTGATGTGCCCTGTCCTTATCCTTATTATGGGGAGCATTGCCAACAAAGGTGTCTGTGTAAAAAGGACAGATGGAACATTTCATTTGGCTGCGGTAGGTAAAGATATGTCATTAGATTAGTTTAAAGTATGACTAAAGCACCTCGTTAAGCATTTATTATTGTTAAGCATTATATATTATTACTATTACTGAAAATTTTAAAAGTCCGATTTACATATTACCGTCATCGTTGTAGCAATAACAGCTATCATACATGTATAAGCGTCATTTGATTGAAATACAGATATGTAGGGATATTTTTAAATGTTGATTTTCTTGCATACGTTTTAACTCTAATCATGCATAAAATAAAATACGTGTTTTTCTTAATAAAACCTCTTGTATAATGTTTTATTCATGCGAGATTTAACGTCTGCTACATGTAAGATGGTATACTGTACATGTATTTACCATAAAACTTTACCTTTCTTTATCATTTTTGTTCTTTAATTTTACAAAGAACGGCATTAAATAAAATTTACTCTCCTTTGCGTTTTCAGTTTTGGCCAAGGACATATTCCGTGTGGAAGAGAATTCTTTTACTATCAGTTTAGTTTTCACAACAAAATCCCTTCCCTCAAAGCGCAAATTTTTGGGTAATTTTTCTGATATGCTTGATTCCAGTATAAAAACAGTCATCAATGAACTACTGCAGAACACTTTATTTTCGCGACACCTTATTTTTCGTGAGATGCCTATTTGGAATTTATTAGCGAGTCATTGTCGAGCTATTGTTTTTTGCTTTTACTGTATATAATCTTTAATAAAACAAATATATGCGAGAATGAAAGTTCTCGCTAATGAAAAGTGATTTAAGGTAATATAAATTTACATACTAGTATATGTTTCATATATTTAGAGCACTTGAAATATTTTTTGTTTTTGTTTCAGGTAACATATTCGCAGCAGGAATAATACGGGAGAATGCTGTAACCTTTCCTAGGACAAATTCCTCAGACTCAATGCTCAATCGTTCATATACTTTTTCTACACCCGAATCCAGAAGCAGTCTATCCACTACACTTATCGTCTTCTTTGTACCTTTAATTTTGTTTGTGATTGTGGTGATAGCTGTACTTATTGTTTATAAAGCTGTCAAAACACCGGGAAGCAAAATTACAAATACAGTATACTATGAACTCATTCACCATGACAGGGTACAGGTATCAGACCATGCACCAATGATAAACACAAACATAAATAACAAAGGAGGATACGCTGAATTGAAAGTAATTAGTAAGAACTGAGTGCTTCAGATATGCATTTCTGTGTTTATGACAATATGCAATGGTAATTGAAAATTTATTAAAGTGTTCTAGGTGATCGGCAATTAGTTGTCCAATATATTCTAGTATTACACCATTACAAATCAAGGGTATTGACAATAAAATTAATATATTTTGATACAAGTACCATAATTGATGTCATGATTCATATACTTATTTCAAAGAAATAAATCAAGAACAAAATATGAAAGATTTTTTCTGTAAATTGAACACTTGTTATCAAAACCGGACCCAGAAGGGTTTTTCCGTAGAAATCTCTTTTTTACCAATCAGGAAATGGAAATGTATTTGAAAAGGCAAACATAGATTTATGAAAAAATTAATTTAGGTAGATCGTAATTTTGACGTCACAATAGAATTTGGCTTTAAAAGCTCACCTTGTTTACAGAATCAAACAACAAACAAGCAAAAAAAAATCTTCAGCAATATAAAATTAAACATATACCCGAAAATAAAGCTTGTTTCGTCTAAAAAGATTTTTTTTTTCATATATAATCAAAATTTAAAGATTGATCAATTTAGAGTTTTTATTTATTTTAAAAAATGCAAGGCATAAGTTAATTCTATTTTTTAAAATAAAACACGATGGTCATCATCCTTTACGTAATATTAACTTTCAGTTTACTTTGGCGTAATTTTAAAATATACTGTCTTTTTAATAAGAATATTGCGTCATGATCAGATCAAAACAATTTTCGCAATGTTATATATAGGAAGTTTATGTTGTAAAAAAAATAGCAAAGAGCTAAATGTGGTGTATGTTTTGCCCCCATCATATTGCAGCAATATTTAAAATGAAAGATGGAAATATGAATCCTGATCAAGCATGCGTTCATATTTAATGAAAATTTACCGAGAATTGCACTGAATTTCGAAAATTCCCAAAATATTGCTACTTCGGAGACCGTATTCCATTATATAACGACGCATAAAAAATGAAAAAATCCCAGACATAGACAGATTGGATTCTCTTTTATTCAGTGATGTACAAAAATAGCATAATATGTATATGATTTAGTTAAAATTTTGAGAAATCGGGGGGCAGAAAAAATGCAATGATGCACTTAGTTTTTTAAAGAGTATGGTTTTTAAAACAAAAATTCAACACAAGAGATTAGAAGGAAGATGTCTCTGCACCTCCAAAGCCTCGCATGGACGAAAATCCCTAACTATGCGTTTATGGGGATCTTTTTTTGAAAAAAAAAATCAATACTGCATGTGTTGAATAAAATAATCCGGCTGTGCTAACAGATCGTGTGTGACGTCACTGAATTGTTGGACGTATAGTGTATGGAAACAACTCAGGGACAGCGCCCTTCTAATATCAACAGAGGAGTACTTCCCTGTACTAATTTAACGTGGACGAATAAATGGTACATTACAAACACTTTATTCAAATGCCTTTAACCATTTCTGCATTGTTTTATATCATATTAAAGAGAGACATTAAACAAAACGCAAAAATATCATATTTATTGTACATCTTAACGATGGCACATAGTGCAAGCTGATAAATAAATAACATACAAATGTAATGACAAAGATACTAAACAAGTGTTCTTAAGTTCACATGAATTATGCAATCCATCTATCAGGCTCTAGTCAAATATAAAAAGAATGAAACAAGAGAATAAAAATTAATAATAGCTATGTTTAATCTGTCAATGGCACTTGTAATGTTTAAATGAACTAAATAATCACTTTATTTTGAAGCAATTGGAAAGAGAAAAGTTACTATCTTTTTTCTTATTGTGACAAATTTATTTTATTTCTCTCTGTCATTTTACTTGATCAGGTTCTGAAAAAAAAATCAGTCAGCTAAAAAGTAATCCACACTGATACTGCTTTTTCCATATTATAATATATATGTAGTAATTATCTGTCATTCATATAAACTTTCATGTAGGCTTTCAATACTTAAAGAAACATTTTTCTTCCTTTGAGAATTTTCCCCAAACGACTTAAAGTTAATGAAATTTATAAAGACAAAATTAGTAAGTGTTGCAAATTTGTATCGTTTAATGAAATAAATTTGAAACTTTTTTTCAATAACACTTCAAAATTTTAAGCACTATTATTTGATGCATGTTTAATTACCAAATCTCCTGATTTCTGATGTTTCCTTGGTTTCTGTGTTGATATGTTTGCTCTTAGATAGCACAACTCTGAAACTGAACATAAATCATATTTTGCTCAGCAAATGATATTCATTTTTTACATACATTGCGAATAAAATTATAAAATTGAAAGTCCAGTATTTCTCATTTTTTATATACTTGTTAAAACATTTCAAGATTGCATCGAAATAAATCAATTTATATTGGGCAATGAATTCTGGATAATATCAAGGTACAAACATTTAAAATAATTGGAAACATACCCTTACCATGAATTTTCTAAAGATATAAGCACTGTTGATTTCGGATTTTTCATAAAGTTTTTCCTCAATTTATCTTGCACATCCCCAGGATAAAGTTTCCACTGTCCAGATGAATCCTTCCACTCCCAGCACGTTGTTTCGGAGACCGAATCCTGGCCGCTTGGACAATTATTTGTCTCCTGCTTATTATCTGGATAGTGGTCTTCCAAACGTTTTGAACTCGAGACTGAGCTGGCTTTATTTGTAACATGTGATTTAGTCACTACACTTTCTGATAACATGTTGCTTTAATTGACATCTTTATCATTTTCTGAAGGTAATTGGTTCATTACTTGGTTGTTTGACGTTGCATTATTTACAATATCTACAGTGTTAACATTTGTTTCTGCACGAGCACATTTTTCGTTTTCGAATCTTTGTATAGCACCTCCATATAATAGACCTGCATTTGAAACTTCTGGATTTGAAATACCCTTTGAGGCATCAGTGCTTCCAATTAATCTATCTGGCGAATGTGATTGCTGTTTATCATTTTTCTCTTCATTTTCCCCTAAAAGGAAAATTTAACATAAAAATAATTCCTAAATCCTTTAGGTTAATGTGTGTTTAACGTTCACGGGTCTGATAAACATGTACAATAGTATACATTTATCATATTTATCTGCATTTTATGTTTGTAATAAAGCCTAAAAGTTTTCAAAACATATTTTTATCGTTTTTTCACTATTACCTGGCGCTTTGTTGGTGTTTCTGACTAATGTTCTGTTGTTAACTCTGGCAGCAGACTTTCGTCTGTTTGTCTTGTTTGAGTGATTTGTTGAGATATCAGAAGGGAAATCAAAATCCGACCAAACGGAGTGTTTTACTGGGGGCGCCATATCCATAATGTTCAGAGAGGAACCAGCTTGTTTTAAGTCTTCGGGGGACATCTTTTCTTCCTCAGCTGCATGTTGTTTTTCTGGCTCCTTTCCTTTATTTAGATCTAAACAATTTCAATCCCAAAATTGATTAAAAAAAAAATAACAACAGACTAACTTATTTCAATAAATATATCAACCTTAACATGTATAAACACAGGTGATTACCTATATTTGTCGTCGCTTTTGACGGTGACGGTGGATTCATTAATTGACTACTAGCAGAAGTCATCAAGTTCTGACGTTTCAAAGCTTCTTTTACTTCAGTTGAGAATGGATCACTAAAAAAAGCTCATTCTATTGTGGTTGTTCAGAATTCAATTAATGATATATAGTGTTTTTGGCTGTCGTACATCTCAAAACAAACAAATATTATGTAAGATATCCTAGTAACAAACAGATCAAAACAATGTCAAAATATTTCTTACCAAAGCTGAACATCAAATTTTCCGTCAAATCCAAAACGATAGTTACTCTTGTTGCCATTAGGCCAACGTACCTTTTGAAAAAAAATGAAAGTCAAATACAACATAATAGAGTTCTTTACACATGTACTACATTGATCAGAGCCAAAAAATCAATGGAAATCTTAAGACTTACATGGACTATAGCACTGTCATTGACACGATAAACAGCTCCTATACTGCCTGCACCTCCATCCTGGTCCCCCCATTCCCAGTCTATTCCTACAAAAAAGGAACAGTACATAAAACGTATACTTTCCATCAATTACGTTTTTAAACTACTGAAATTAAACTAAATCTAAAAATAACATTATCTATAAATTCAAAATGGAAGTTACAAAATTTTATACTTGCAATTCAAATTATAATTAACCCAAATATACATCTAACTTGTAAATATTAATAATAATTATTGTTATTATTTTAAGTAAAAAATATTTAAGCAATATATACTATAAAGAAATAAACTGCAAACATATTATAGAGCATCATTACTAAAGAAAATGACACCACAAATAGGCCTCGTATAAGAAATAACAAAGAATTCCCTTAAAAAATACCTCTGGATACCAAACTGCCAACTGATATCAGCTCATCATTAAGAATTCGAGGATCATCACATACAACGACGTCATAGCATCCATTATCTCCATACCTGTACGTATAATGCCCTCCTGTGTCCCATTCCACGGAAAGCCAACCAGCTGCATATCATACATCATAGAAGAATTAAGGGTAATTAATCATTTATCAAATTCCTGTGCATTTAGTCAACGTCAGAATTAGGAATTTAAACGCAAATACTAATACATAACTAGAACTGTCCAAACAGGACAAAATACCCCCGCTGGGTTTTTCAGAAGTAAGTTTTTCCATAATAAAGATATGTATCACACATGAATTATGAAAATTTTCTTCCAGTGACCTTGAACTTCCCAAAATTACCTTGGGTCAAGGTCATGACACACCCTTGGGTCATGGGCCATCTTTTCATGAAATAAGAACCTACCAAGTTTATCAATAAGAAAGATACGGACAGGACATGAATTATGAATTTTTTCTTCCAGTGACCTTGAAGTTCCCCAAATGATCTTTGGTCAAGGTCATGACAAACCCTTAGGTCATGGGCAATCTTTGTGTAGAATGAGAACCTACCAAGTTTATCCATTAGAAAGAAATGGACCGGACACAAATCATTAATTTTACTTCCAGTGACATTGATCTTCCCAAAATGACCTTGGGTCAAGGTCATGACACACCCAAAGGTCAAGGGCAATCTTTGTGTGAAATGAGAACCTACCAAATTTATCCATAAGAAAGATATGGACTGGACACAAATTAGGAAAATTTTCTTCCAGTGACCTTGAACTTTCCCAAATGACTTTGGGTCAAAATCTTGACACACCATTAGGTCATGGGCAATCTTTGTGTGAAATGAGAACCTACCAAGTTTATCCATAGGTAAGATATGGACTGGACATGAATTATGAACTTTTTCCTCCACTGACCTTGATCTTCCCCAAATGACCTTGGTTCAAGGTCATGACACACCTTTGGGTCATGGGCCATCTTTGCATGAAATATGAACCTACCTAGTCTATTCATAAAAAAAGATGTAGACCGGACACGAATAATGAAATTTTTCTTCCAGTGACCTTGAAGTTCCCCAAATGATCTTGGGTCAAGGTCATGACAAACCCTTAGGTCATGGGCAATCTTTGTGTGAAATGAGAACCTACCAAGTTTATCCATAAGAAAGATATGGACCGGACACGAATTATGAACTTTTTCTTCCAGTGACCTTGAACTTCCCAAAATGACCTTGGGTCAAGGTCATGACACACCCTTAGGTCATGGGCAATCTTTGTGTGGAGTAGTAGATTCCAGTGTCCCTCAGTAAGAAAGATATGGACCGGACACGTTTGTACAGACAGACGGACAGACATACAGACGGACGTACAGAGAGACAGACGGACAGACGGACAAGGTGATTCCTATATACCCCCCCCAATCTTCGTTTGCGGAGGGTATAATAAAAGAAAGAAAATATAAGATTTAACAAAATCATAGGTGTGAAAATTGAATGAATTGTAAAAATTTACGGGTTTTAGCGTGTCCTGTCACAGTGCCTGGTCGTTGACTGTCTTGTTCATTCCACAACCAGTCTGGACCACGCCGTACCCTGGTTCCGATGTGAGGCATGTTAGGGTCTCTCTCTTGACATTCTTCATCTTTTTCTTTCTCCTCTCTGTCGACAATTGGCTTAAATTCTTCTAACGATCCAGTTATCATTTCAAATATATCATCCTGTTAAATTAATATCACATTATAAAACTTTTTACGAAAGGTAATCTTTTCTTTTATTTAATGAAGCATATTATGTAGAATCACACACAGAACATTTTTATAATGATAAAAAATATAATAATAAATAATAATAATATTTTGCTAAAAAGCTAAGAAATGTCATCACATTTTCAAATACTTGTTAACTCCGCTATTTTTACATTCCTCGGTACAATCTGTAGGCAATATAACGTCGATATCTTTCAAGTTATGTGAATTGTAATTATCGTAAATTTAATTAAATGATTTAGTCAATTTTAACCACTGACAACAAACAACAAAAGGGTTGTTTTGTTTGTTGTTTTACGTCCACCTGGAGAAGCCACCTTGCCGGTGGAGGACTCTAAATTTATATCTTTAATCGGCAATTACGGATATTGAGCACTGGAGAAATTGTTTCGTGCCAACACCTACTGCGACACAGGACCTCGATATATACGGTATCATCCGATCTCATCTCTACTAACCACGGCGACACACGGGCTACCAATAAAAAAAATTTAAAAAAAAAAAAACATACGTCGTAGAATGTGAAAGGCAATTTAAACTATATGTAAAATAAAAAAGAAAATAAGAATCAAAGAAAAAGAATTAAAGTTACGCAGGAAATCCACATAAAAAAGTAAAAAATGTCTAAAAGGGTTATGATTGATAATACGCACTCAATATTTGAACAGGAAATTGGTGATACCTAAATTTGTTTCGACAATATAAATTATATCATTTCAACATAAACGTAAAGTTTTCAAATAAATTTGTGAGATATATTGGAGTAGTGCTTTTGTCTGTGACAAAAAGAATGTCTTTGAGACTACACAAACTAGGAAAGAGTTCGTTTTAATATCGGAATTTTCTAGTATGCGCCATTGTAAAAAAATAAATGAAAGCTGTCATTCATAATTATAAAATCAAAATAGAAATATAGTTCATGCATGAATGTTAATAACACAAACCTTGTCATCTTGAGTAAGTTCTTCTCTTGTCACTATATTCGATAACATAGCATCAAATGTTGGTTTATCCATCTCTGCAGGTCTCCTTATAACGTCTTGCAATTGTGAGGCAATACCCTAAAAAGAAATACTAGTAATTCAAATATCGCATTATATTATTCAATAGTACTCTGGATCTTGAAAATATACAGCAAAGAATCAGTTTGCTATATATATTATGTAATTTTTAAACGTAAAATAATTCGTATATTTTACAAACAATGTTGAAAAATTACATCCTCTGATTAGAAAGTAAGAGATTGATATTCAAGTACTTAATCCTCAAAAAATATACAATATGTCAAGTAATTATACTTTGCCATTGTATTATGTAGTTAACAAGGTTGAGGAATAAACGTAGTTAACTGGATTAATACAATTTGTATTTACATTAAAATAATTTTTAAACGTATCTCTCAGAAATTGTCGATGAGGTGTGTTTATGAAAACTGTCCTAGTACTTAGGTTCAAATGTTATGGTCAACTTCAGGTCAAGGTCACAGTTTTTTAAGTGGGTCACATTCTTCAGTCAAGGTCCAATGGTCATAAAGTTTTTGTAATCCGTGAAAGGTCTAATTACAGTCTAATCACAGTGAAAACACATGTAAAGTATAAAGTCCTAACTTCGAGTATTCAGAAGTTATGACCAAGGTTGAAGGTCAGATATTTAAAAAAAATTGATCGAGGGGCAATTTGGTGGTACCCGCAGAAAGGTCTCCTCACAAGGTTGGGACCCCATTAAATAAAAAATATGACCATTTTTTGCGGATAAGCAGATAAACAGATAAACAGACAAACAGACGTCTATATAGTATATATATAGATAACCCTGTCATTGTCAAGGTTTTCTATCCCTGTAGTAAACGGCTCATTTTTTAAACAAAAATTAAAATGCATCATAAAACATTTGAAAAAAAATGTTCGCTATATAGAGGATTTCATTAATGTACTGAATTTTCTTAAAAAGAATAAATTTGGCTCATCAGAAGAAACTTGTGGATAATATTCGTTCATATATATGTTTATTTGTCAATTTTTTTAATCAAAAAGTGGGCTTTATTTTTCACTTAGACTTAAATGCCCACTTTCATTTTATTCTATAGATCTTTAAGAATCCTTGTTAAGTTATGGTTTCAGCACTGAGAGGCACGACAGACCTCTTATTAATTTTATGTACATGTCCTTTGTAAAATTTACAATATATACAATCTTTGAGAAACACGTGACTAGTTGAATGTTTCTTGCAAAATCAAAGGTTGGGACCAAAAATGAAAATAAGAGCCATTATTGGTCTTTCTAGACTGAAACTATCGTTAAAAATGTCTTTTAATATGTTTTAATTGAAATTCTGGTATGGTATCATCCGCACAAATATAAACCAAAACTTACAACGTTGCGTGGGAATCTCCCAAGCTTTCTGGCCTCATGCAGATGGACAATTTTTCCTCCAATGGAAAGTCCAGATATCATTTCAAGTACTGACTACAACCATATTACATGATCATGAAAAATAAATGCATTTCTTTTTTAAACAATATATACAGTATAACACAGTTATCGACGGCTCCCATGCTAGGTGTCCTTAAATATGTTCTGAAAAGGTTAAATCTACTCATTGCTTATTTTCTATATTCTTAGTAAGGGTGTTAAATCAATTATATAGTTATTAGGATCATTTTGAAATATAATTGAAAACATTCGTCAACAGTATTCCAATAGCGAATTTACTTGGGATAAATATTCCGATTACAGATACTTACATTAAGGGTTTTCATTAAAACTATAGAACATACCATATCTGGATCACCAACAGGAACACATTTTATCGAAAAATCTCGATTTGCCAGGTGCTCAACAATATTTGTTAATTCTCCAAGTGTCTGTAATAGAAAATTTTAACAAAGATTGCAATTTTTTTTAAGTTAACATACTTAATATTTTCTATTAAGAAAACTGGGGAAAATATACCAGTTGATTTTAAATTATCATTTATGAGAATTTAGCTAATTCTATACATTGGTAAAATTTGGTTGGTGTTTGTGTTGCCTCTATTTTGTATTGTTTTATGAATTTTTAATATTGAATACCATTCACTATCTCCGGATCTTATGTTTCATTATATTAAATATTGGTCCCAATCTAAGTATGCCTTAAAATTGGCATTTTCGTAATATATAATTATAAATGAAGCAAGACATTATTGTTTAAGATCGATCAGTTTGTTGAATATGCCTTTAGATAAGTATCCAAACCACAAAACAACATTACTCTATTGGTATCGTATATGTCTGGATCCTCTGGTCCTTCAGGATAATGGACATCTGTCGCTCTTCCATCCGAAATAAGAATGATATTTGGTCTGATGATCCACTTTCCAACTTTGCCAATACCAACTAAAACAACAGTTTGAAAAGAGTAATTTCTTTGAAGGTATTATTTATTATGTAATATAAGGTATTTATTTGTAGCTAAAAAAGCTTACTTCGTGAACCGCATGAAAGTAAAAGACCTGCTCCAATGGGTGATGGACCACCGCAAGTTAGTTGATCTAGAAAAGAAGAGTATTTAAATTGTCCACAAAGTAACACACATGTAAAAAAAATTGAAATATCCTTAAGAGTAAAATATATTTTCAAGAATGTATACTCACCAATTGATTGTTTGATCTGGTAGTAGCGATTGGAATAATAGCATCGAAATCCATTTTCTTTTCCAAATGTGATAACAGCAACATTTTGATCCAATGCAGAAAATCTTTGGAATTCTGCAACCATTAAAATCATATTTCAGTAAAATAGTTTGTATATGCAATATCCATTTGAAACCATATTAAAGAATGAATTTTACACATTTGTTACACTAAATAATAAATCTTGATCAAAGCGTGCATGTATTTCCATGGCTCAAATGTAAGAATCGGTCCCCGCTTTATAAAAGGTATAAGAAAGGTAAGCAAATCGAGACTTTAAATTTCCTACCAACAAGACCGATACTTTAAAATAGAACTTTTCATTTAAAAAAATACTTATTATGTATATATACATGTATACTGTTACTTGGCATTAAATCGAACAGGAATATTAACTCAATTTTTGACTATAATTTAAAGTGCAAATTTTAATTACCATTTAGAATATCAGTAACAGTGCCTTTCAACTGTTTAATACCATCGCCCTCCATGCTGGCAGATGTATCCAGAATGAATATAGTGTCAAACCCACCTCCATGTTGATGTTGTAATTCTTTGTCTAATAAAATATGAGTTAAGAGAATGTTTATTTATTATTAAGATATAACCATATCATAGTTTGAAAGATAGCAAAGGGGTTGAAACTAAATTTTGATTTAGAAAGTTTTAATTTTTAAAATTTTACTACAATTGTATTTCTGCTGATAGTGATTTTCTGAGATTTGAGAATTTTAGAAAAAATACGAAAGCTCCTAGGGTAAGAAATAAATTTTGCTAAATAATAGAGAGGTTTGGAAAGTTATTACAAGGTCATGATAATCATAAAAATTAATGATAATTCCCAAAGTTCTTTAAGTTTGAAATTAAAACAAAACAGTAACAGATTTTTTTACTTAAAGTTACCGAGGGTTCAATTACTGTAAAGAAACCGACTAACAGAAATATTTATCTTCGCGTGTATAGATTATTTTTATCGTTACCAATAATACATGTACACGGGTGTTTTCTTCGATATTTTCGTATTGTCCATTAACAATAAATATATTCTATAAATCATACGTTGATTTCACAAATCCCTGTGGACCTTAATTAAAAGGCAATGACAATGGAGTTTGCAATAATTGTAACTTTTTTCAATTTGTACTGACCAAAAACGCTTATGGCAACTGTCTATTAACTCATTTGGTAAACAAGGGCATGTTTTAGTTGGATAAAATTTTGAAACTAGCTTTGGACGTGCAGGTTACTGAAAAAAACGTAATGTTATATGACCATTTTCATTTAAAGTCAACATCCCCCTTTTTTCGATTAAATGACTTTTTTACAAGGTCGTTAAATTGAAATTAAGGTTATTAAAAAAGTTATTGAAATTTAACTGATGTATTTCATTCAAATTTAAGTTTTGAAAAGATTTAAAACTTATTATCTGCTAATTCTTACGTTTAACTGTACCATACTGAGACCTCACGATTTTTTTGACCAGTTCGGTATGTAATACATATTTATCAATCTTTCTACTTCTGGATCTGTTAGATATTTATTCCCTTATGTATTTTCAAAAGGAATTCCCAAAAGGAATTATAGGGTAGGTTTGAGTTCGTTTTCTTCCCCTTTTAATTAATTCAAATCAAGTCATTTGAAATCAGATGAAAAATGCAGTGGAGAATAGCATTTTAAAAGAAAGAAAATGCTGAAAAGCAACTACTATAAATCAACTGGAGATCGAAATGTTAGCAATTTGTTAGTTTACCTGGCCTCTATCCAATACAACGAAGACATTCATATTATAGATATACATGGCATTGCAACCTTTTTGGCCTCTGGCCAGCAGATTTAGGCAAAATTCAAAATGAGTATTTATAGAGCTAAATCATTGCAAAAATTGTTACGTTTCCTTCCAGCTAATTTTGACTCTTCTACCCAATGGTCTGTGTCAACGCGTCTTGTCTTCGCCAACATCATTTTCTTATCTGAAGTAATTCATAACTGTTTTAAACAAAATTTTGATTGTGCTGCACAAAGAAAAGTTATTAAAACTTTAATGAGAAAAAGGATACGTCGGTAAAATCATAAAAATATTGTACTTCAGTTATGAGCACGATTTTGATTTGATTGAGTTAGTTACATGTATTTAATAATTTCAAATATACATGTACCTTCTAAACTAGGATACTCTGTTTTCATTTCTAACTTCTCTTCGACAATTTGCAAATCCTTTGTCGTCGTGCCTAATTTTTGTTGAATATTTTTCGATTCCTCTGTCATAACAACTAGCCTGTTATCAAAGTCAAGCTGAGTTCGCCTCCTTTTCAGTTTTCTTCTACTCTCCGCTCTGGTCAGAATCTCTTCCATTGCTCTTACATTTGGAAATGAACTACTATTTTCTTGGCTTTGTTGTTCGGATTCCTTGCAACTCTTGTCCACAGAACTCTTTACTGTTTCAGACTTGGACTTTCCCGGTTCAAGGACGATGGAAGTACGATCCACATGACTGCTTAATACAGAGTGTCCATCTAATTCGGAAATGTGGCCTTCTTCTTGGGAATTTTCAGATTTCCTTCCTTCATCAGAATCATGCTCATCATTAATGCTTCCACTGACGTCAGGATCATCGGTCTTTTCTTCACTTGTATTCAATTCTTCATCGGTTTTATCTTCTGCTACTTCTTCAAAAGAATCGTTCGATGACCCATCTCTACTTTCAGATGATATTCTTGGTTGTTCTTCAGGTATTTCTTTACTAACATCATCAGATTGATTTACATCAACATCAGTTCTGCTCTGCACACTGTCATTCATATCTTCTTTTTGATCATCATCTTCAGTGGTATGTTGAAGAACATCAGAAGTCCCTGAAGCTTCCATAGCATTGACATCTCTGAGTTGACCAATGGACTGATTTAGTTTGGAGATGTTTTCGTTTGTTGTCAGAATTGCTGTGATTAACTCCGAGATTTCTTTGTTTTGTCGGGAATCTGTCTCTGACAGTTCTACTACCTGAGCTAAGAGCTTGTCTAAAGAGAATGAACCAAATTCTAATAAAAAACAGTCAAATTGTTAATAGTTAAACTATGAATTTTCTTTTACAATGTTTATACTTTTTTCTTGTTTAATTCTTTTTCATTATCTTAAAATTGTATCTATGAAATGGGAAAATAACGAGCTGACTTACTAATATGTTTAACAACCATTTCTTTTAAACATAACAATATAAAAATAGAGAAACATTGGATTCCCTGAAACATGTAGTGTAGGATTAGATCTCATTTGGTAAAGGAAACAAATAACTAAATGTCTTACCTAATTTATTATCGTCAATTGCAGATGTTTTACTGTAAAATAAAACAGATATTAAATCAGGTCTTAACTGATTACTTATTTCAGTTCAATATAAATACAAACAATTGCAGCAAAGCAATGAACGATGTCAAAGTTTGTGATAACTAATGTGAATAGTAGCTAAAAAATCATTTATCTTTTGGAATTCAAATTAACTAAATAAGTGTCTATAATATATGCACAACTAACAATTATATCAAAAGTAAGTGGTAAGCTCCATGACCAACTTTTTTTTATCTAATCCAGACATGTGTAGAATTAAATTATCTAAACATAGTTTACCTCCACTCTTCCTCTCTATTTAATCTCTTGGTGATGAACATATTTTCTTTTTGTACTATATCCATTTTCTCATTCACGTTCTTCAGCTGAAAATGCATAGTTCTGGATGATTTTTTTTTTTTTTACAATTTTGCAATTGCATGTACAGACAAACTTCGTTATCTCGGACATATGGTGGGGCTGAGAAAAAAAAAAGATAACCGAGGTTTCGAGATTTCGATGGTAAAATACTTAAAGAATATGTGGTTGTGACTTCCACATCACTTCTACAATTCCATGGTATTTGAGATATCGGAGTTCGAGATAGCGAAGTTCAACTGTATATAATTTCAAAATTCGTTTTGATTTATACATTGCTCTCATCTCTCCTTATCAAGAATTTCTTTCCTTAAATTTTTGATGATGAATTTTCCTTGTTCTCGTTATATTAATATATAATATCTCTCTCTCTCTCTCTCTCTCTCTCTCTCTCTCTCTCTCTCTCTCTCTCTCTCTTCTCTCTCTCTCGAGGATTGACAGACCATTTGCATCTTACCTGCTCAATCACTGCCTCCATATCTGCAAAATCTTCCGACCCAACTTCCTTTCAACAAAAGAAAAGATTTATAATTTCTGTTTCATACAAATCAAAGTGTCATCATTTGAAGTCAAACAATGTTAATAATGTTAATAAAGTATAGCCAATTAAGTTCTCAGAAAGAAATAAAAAAATATTATGTAAAAGTATTAAAATGTTATATCTTCTCTTTTTATTTTTATTACATTTTAGTTGGTTGAATCTATAAATATATTAAAAATGTCTAAATTAAGCGAATATATGTTAAATATTTTACTTCCATTCACTAGGTCGTGGTCGTAAATACAAAATAGTAATGAAAGTTACCAACTGCGCGGATTGATGACGTTTTCCGACCAATTTTAATCTTTGATACGTCAGGCAATGGAAAAAAATATTACTTTCATTTCTCAAATCCAGTAGACATTTTTGTATTTGTAGGGAGCATACACAGAATTTAAAATCCGTATATAATCATCCTAATTCCTTACTGAACAAATTCAATGACATGTACATGCTAATTGATTTAATTGATTATAAAATATGTTTGGACTCAATATTAATACACATATATGTGTATATGACAACTGCATAAGCTCAACATCGTTAGAAACAATTTTTAAAAGTCTTAAAGTTAAAGTGAAAGTAGATTTAATGATGTAAACATTTTAAATATCAGAGTTAATTTTCATTTTTGACATTTGGGAGAAATAGGAGTGGTTAAACAAGATATTAGACTAAGAAAAAGTAAGAATGAATTAGTGTTAAGCAGAAAGTCTTTAATGTATATTATATTTTACGAACCTTGCTATGTTCAATCTGTGAGTCCATTATTCCTGCTGATAATTTTCAATCTATAAATAGACGTTAAATTCCCCTACAGTTATTTAGGGAAATCTGCTTTCCGTTTGCTAAGCATTTTAAAATTTCCTTATCACAAAGTTTTCCTATCCACATGAACATTATTTATATACGTAGGATTATGCAAATAGTACATACAATGAAAAATATATCAATGACCCTGCTTTTGCAATATAGGTATTTCACAATTATTTTCTTCCGAAACTCCAATTGAATTTTCTTTATTTCAGTGTATACTTGCCATGCCTGTCATTAAAAACTGGTGCTATCTGTTTGGTTTTGGCAAAGCCACACAATAAATTTAGTGGGAAAAAAGAAAGAAAATGTGCATAATATATATATATTGAAAGATATATTTATATAAATTTTTGAATTGTTATACAGTAATCTTTCTTAGAAAATTTTCATGATTCTATTTTTTTTTTCATTTATACATGTACATGCAAAATATCCTCTGTCATTATATTTTTATTGAAAGAATTATCAAAACTTTATGCTTTTGAAAGTGGGAACAACGAGACAGATTTATAAACAATTTTCACAGCATAATTGAAAAAAAAAATTATCCTATTTCTAAAACCTTTTTTTTAAAATCTTTTTTGGTTGGATGTTTTAACTTTTTCACAGGAAGAATATGTGTATCGTTAACTTTGTGAGATTTTGACCATGCTTTAAAAAAATGTGTGAGGGTGTTTAAGCTTGAAAAGGGGTGGGCGTCAATGAAAAAAAGAACATTTTAAATATAAATCCGTGGTGAAAGGGGGATTACAGGCTTTCATGGAATGAAAAATTCACTTATACATCTTGTGTTGAAC
>PRKT01000314.1:165217-199283 GCA_003671525.1 Saccostrea glomerata
GGGGGGGGGGGGGGGGGGGGGGGGGGTCAATGACAAAGTTACTATGTCGAAATGGAATTTATTTCATCCCCATCTAAAGCCCCACTTCCTATGAAAAGTAAAGATAATTATAATAGAGATACATTGTAAAAATTGATTTTTTTCTGTTTCATTTTAAAGTTATCCTAAAAAATATTCATCAATTTAACATAAAAAAATTAAACCAGTTTGACCATATGACTAGAATTTATTGTGAGTGGTCCCGAGGAAAATCGCACTCTATACATTACACTATTACCAAGAGTAACCCAAGTCCCTCGCAAAAATGTATCTAATGCAAGATTTTCACAAGACCTTTTATTAGTGAAGTCCTATTCTAGAGCCAGTCTGTTGCAGAACTTATTAAAGCGGGAGTCAGGACTACATGTATGTTTCATATGGTCATTCCGGGGATAAGTCCTGTAACCAGAAACTGGACATATGATAACATTGACTGCTCAATTAATATGGCACTTGCTTCTGTCATAAACTTTTACCCATAATATATTTACAAAGGTCTGGGATTTTTCTTAGTCATGATATTTACGTTGCGATTCTTTTTTCACACATGGTTAAAAATTTATTACAGTAAGATGTGAAAAGGGGGGATACATTGTTAATGTGTGTGTATTTCTCAACTTTTGTGTTTCTGTTCATTGCCTCTGGCAATTTATCTTTCCCAAATCATAATTGTGTGATTCATCCAGCTGCCATGAGTATAGGGACTGCTTTAAAAAAAACGGTATTTAAAAGAATAAGAGCAGACTATTTTTCTCTCCTTTTATTCTTAAGAATTATGTTAACGTCAAAACTGTTTCATTTTAAGCAATAAGGTAATATCATTTTTTGAGTTTTATTGGGATGTAAAACGGGTTGGTCACGTGATCAAATCTCATAAAACCGTTTTACATCCCAATAAAACTCAAAAAACGATACCATATTACTTATATTTACATTTGTGACTGAATTTGTGGAATGACGTTTTCGTCGTTCAATTTTACCTTCCAGGTGTAGAGAAACTCCAGAAATTCTGGGAAAGCTTCCTCGCATTCACCTGTATCCTCTAAATGAAGATGAGAAGAAGAACACCGGACCTGAATAAAAGATATTAACCTTATTAAATGGAAATCTGATTTTGCAGGGTTTTTCCATATGCCATCACTTATCTCCATAACAACCTCTGTATCATTTATATTATCACTGCATATTATTGCACATATAAGGAAGAAATAATACGATATACACAAAAAAAGTATGAAGTAAAAAAAATTTTTAAATATAGCCTTCTTCAAACATTGGACTGTTGAACATCATCATAACCAATGCACAGTGCCTCTGGCCCAATACATTATCTTTCAGACTAGACAAAAATGTCCAAAATCTCAGTGTCTGGTTTTGACTTTTACTTAGACATGGAATCATAAAAACATTAATTTTAGAAAATAATAGGCACAAATCTAAGACTTTAAACAGTCAGGGGAAAAATCTGCAAACAGGTTATTGGAAAAATAACTCGTAAAGCTTATTTTACAAACAATTTTTTAATGAAGGACAGTAGCAAAGAGAAGTAACTCATAGTGACAAAGAAAATAACTCATTTGAGTTTTATTTTTGACAATAACCTCTTTGCAATTTCACCTGACTGTTAAATGAACGTCATAAATTACGCATGAACCATAAGATATTCTAGGCTTTGCAATTTCGCTTTGTTCACTTAAATCCTATCTTTAAATTTATATTTGATTATTATTCAAACTAATTCTTGACTGGGGGTTGTCATAAACAGCATTCCTGACTCTCTCCATACATAATGCATGCAAGGCTCAGAAAAAGAAGTGATTTTCCACTTTCAAGCATAGGGTATATATTGATAAGGCACTGAATTCACTTTTTGAGAAATTCAAACAAAACATGGATAAAAATTCGACTGGTGTTTTGAAGTTTTTCTGTTAATTGAATTTACATTCAAAATTTTTTATACCTTGGTGAAAGAAAAGAAAATGCAGATCCTCGCTGGAAAACATTTAGAAAAAGTTATAAAGGACAGTGCTATAATTTAGGGTTAGTATGTTAAGCGGAAACGTATTGTAATATGCATGAGGGTTAGACTTTAGAATTTTGCATATTAATTAATCACAGGCTGATGGTGGAGTGTTTTTAAGTGTAGTAAAGTAGCATCCAGTTGTAGATTGATAAGAAATGTTTTATTTTTCATGTTATTTCATTATCTTATTGTTTACCTGAATTATTGATGCAATACACATTGCACTTCGACATTGTAATGTAAACAAATGCTGTTTTTGTGTTACTAGACGATCTAGCGAGATATTGTTGAACAGGCAGTAAGGGACAGTGATACTGAGATGTTGTATGTCAGTTTTTCATCATTATCTACCATATTACGACTGTAATTTACTTACTTATTTCAGCATTATCACATGTGTTGTATATTGGGCGCCTGCCATCTTTCTTACGAAGAAAGTAGTCATGTGACATAAACATTGTTGTTTTACAATTGATAAGATCGAAATAACACTGTCCGTGTCTTCTGATATTTACAATTGATAGTTAAATGTTATTTTATTGTAGCATTGTCATTTTATTATGTTTTATTTGACGAAATGTTTTGGAACTTGAATGTGTAGCGTAATACTTATGTGTTTGCATTATTGTTCGGTATTACTACGCCGAGGATTATGTGTGTCCGTTTTATTATAGATTGTTTGTTGAGCCTGTTTTATTATGTATATCGAATAGAATTTATAGCTCCCACTTTATATGTAGAGAGGACATTTTGAGCGATGTTATTTCTTGGTATTACACAAAATGTATGTAAAGTAGTTCTGAGAGGCTCCAGAAAGGACAATTATTCATTGGTTGTTGTGGTCACGTGACCATTTATAGAAGGTTATATATACGAGCAGCGAACGCCAGTTTAGCACAAAGATCGTAACGATCAGATCATATTACGTCATCAAAATCACTGACTGTAAATTACTAGCGACTTAGGTATAAAAAACAATGTAAACTAATACAAATTAAGTAGCGTATAATTTCTCCACCGCACGGACACCGCAATCCACTGTATTTTATTAGGCCAGAGATGTTAAGCTAGGACTTTATACTCATAGATGTACTGACTGTTTTGTTATATTTCATTGAACTTTGAAGTCTTTATTAAATGAAATATTTGAAACGAGAAATGGAACTTGGTTATGATTTACAGGATGTGAAGTAAATTATCAAGGGTGTTTAAATACATGCGTCCTGATAAAAGTTAATTAATTGAATTTACACGGGATGGAAACACTGTAAGCTGATTGGCATTTGACAGGGTGCTGAGGAAGCTTACAGTATTTTTTCCCAGACTCAAGATTTGTTACATGTACCAGATTTGTGAGTAGATACAATTTAAAGACTTATGGAGAAAAGGAAACTATTAACCATCATGTAAACACTCAGGACTTACAGTTGAAAGCATGGTTTGAAAGACTTCACTGGCACTTGTCAGAACAATGCGATGACCGAAATATGTTTTGTCTCCAACAGTGTTTTGTCTCCAACAGTGATTCTAACATCGCTGAATTCTTGGTTACAACAGAAAACCCCGTAATCTGGTGGCTGGACCCCGTTCATTGGCTTTCAAATTTTTTGAATAGGGCCTTGTCCGTATTTCAGAGAGGAAGATGAACCTTCCATCATGTCAAAACTCTGTTTAAATATAAAAATATGTTTATTTTATTACAAAACATTTGATTCTATAAATTTTGTATACAACTAAAATAATTCCTTATCGTCAATAAAAATATTAGCTTCAATTCTGTAACGTATTGGTTTTATATATTTTTTGGAATCCGGATATGGCCATGCAGTTCACTATCGCACCATCGAGAATCGACTAATAAGTCGATGACGCGATAATACGATTTTGCCATAACGATGAAGCAATGGTGCGATGACGATAGAGCTATGGTGCGATAGCGCGATAACGATGATGTGATAGCGCGATAATGCGATCACGAGGGTATCAACGATAGAGTAAAAGTGAATATTGCTTCATCGTCATCGTACCATCGCTCAATCGTCATCGCACCATTGCGTCATCGCAATATCGCTTCATCGTGCTATCGCACCATCATCATCGCACTATCACTTCATCGTTATCGTACCATCGCTTCATCGTTATCACATTATCGTGTCATTGCATTATCATTCCAAACCTCGATGGTGCGATGATGCGATGGTGAACTGCATGGCCCTATCCGGATTCCATAATATTTGGCTTTGACCATAACGCTACAAAAAAGGTGCAATATACGGTGCAATATTTTTTGCATACTTTTGGGAAGAATTTTTCCACTTTCTAGCATTGGCTTTTATGAAAGTGGAAACATTCTACAGAGAAGAACTGAACTCAGAAATATTTTTTTCACTATAACAATCTGTCCAAGTGACTCTGAAACAATGCTTATTGATAATGAAAAAGTAAAAAAAAAAAAAAAACATAAATTAGAAATTTTAGATCCTATTTACCTCTGGATCAAGATCTATGTGGAATGTGAACAGTCGTTTCTCGAGCTGGAACCTGTACATAAACCCGTTCCTAACTATGCGTTTATGAGGATTTTTTTTTGGAAAAAAAATCAATACTGCATGTGTTAAATATAATAATCTAGCTGTGCTAACAGATCGTGTGTGACGTCACTGAATTGTTGGACGTACAGTGTAGGGAAACAACAACTCATGGGCAGCGCCCTTCTTATATCAACTCTAGAGTACTTCCCTGTACTTATTTAAGGACCTGGATGGTGTATTACAAACATTTTTTTCAAATGCCTTTCATGATTTCTGAATATAATAGTAAGGAGAGAAACAAAACGCAAAGATATCATATTCATTGTACATCTCAATGATGACACACAGTGCAAGCTGATAAATAAAATAAATTACAAATGTAATATGAAATGACAAAGATACTAGACAAGTGTTCTTTTAAATACTCTAGTAAATGTGTAAATAAAAGTTCACACGAATTATGCAATCCATCTATCAGGCTCTGGTATAATTTAAAAACAAAATGAAACAAGCGAATAAATAAAAATTAATGGCTACGTTTAATCTCTTAAAAACAAAGTATGAATATTGCACTTGTAAAGTTTAAATTAAATCAATAATCAGTTAATTTTGAAACAATAAAGGAGAAAATTTACTATTTTTTTAATATAACAAGTTTATTTGGATTCTCTCTGTCATTTCACCTGATCAGGATCTGAAAAAATCAAAGTACTGAAAGTACTGTTAGACGGAGGCTTCATGTATGAGAGAACACAAAAGAAATATATATGTCATACATTGCTGTAAAGAATATTATGAGAAATAATGTGTAGTTTTTTTTTCAATTCAACATTTTTTTCAAAGGATACTCCAATATTCATGAGGTTTTTTGGATATTATAATTTCATCTTTGTAATGTAAACTTCGCCTTGATTAAAGTTCACTGTTATTTAGATGAGATACTTTCAATATTAAACCTTTCAAAGTAAGAAACAGTAATTGACTAGGCCTGGTTGACATAAAACTTAGACAGGCTAACTTTTTATCCCAGTCTCACTTAAGGAATATATAGTGGAAAAGTGAGACTGAGATCAAAAGTGAGCTTGTCTAAGTTGTATGCCTCTAGGCCCGGTTTGATAAATGTAGGTTTAGTATGTTCTAGTCATGAGCCCACTGGCAGAATTAAAAGGGGCCCCTGGCCCCCTCCCTTTTGAGTCCAAAAAATACGCAATATTTGATAAATGAGTGTTTTAATTGTGGCTGTGGGCCCCTTCCCTGACCTCAAACTGGTCCCCCTATTTAAGAATTTCTGGATTCAGCACTAGGCCTCAGCCTGTCAGGAGTCTCCATATTTCAAGATATCTTATTTATAGGTCACAGAGACCTACTGTTAACATAATTATGGCATGTAACAGCTACCAAAATCAAAATTTCTCGGCCTTATTGTAATAATGTTATGATATGAGCTACATGTAACATGGAAAAAGAAGCAGCCAGGTAATTGGACATGAACAGCATAATATAGTACAGTTTGTCTTAAACCTTTGTGATACAAAATGGGGTGACCTGGCTTGAAAGCAACACAGCATTTTCTTTAAGTAATTATTAACATTAATAATGAACATGCAGTAAATGTTCATGCCAGAACACAATTTTTTGAGTGGAATAAAATATACTTTCTTACTTTATGTAAACAGAACAATCAAGTTCATAAGACTTGCTATTTCACAAGTTTAAATTGTTTTTGGAGAACTGGAGTATTGCTTACAATAACAAAGATATATCTTGACAAATTTGACAACCAATATTTCTGGAATTATTAAATGTAGTATTTTATCATATGACAGATTAACCCAAAAAATGTCTTTCTTTACTCGTATACCAGTGGAAATGGTTGTCCTTTTCAGTTTATCTGTTTAAAACAATCATTAACAATGAGACATGATTACAAATTACGTAGAGAAAAGTTATAAATATATAACTATGATTTCTGCTTTTCAGTAACTCTGTTAAAACAATCACTTTACCAATGATGTAGGTTAAAAAAAATTGACATGAATACCAATGATCAGAAATACATGTAATCTTGTATATAAAAAATAATTAAAGTTTGGGATGTGAAAGAGGTAAAACACAAGTATCAAATGCAAATAAGGATCAACGATATGACAATAAGACAACTTATTTCAGAAGATATGATTTTTAATTATTAATTAGGATATTATGTGATAAATCATGTAAATCCTATGAACCAAGATTTGGGTTGTACCCAAGGGTCAAACGTTACAAATGCATTTTGATCTCAATATCAGAGTTGCCGTTTGTTTCTCTCTTATCTAATGTGAGGGTACCCCAAACACTCAAACCGCTTGTAGAAAGTGTAAATCTATTTTCATGTGTTTCCTGAAATTATACATAATATCAAATAAACAATTCAAAACTAGACTGTTAATATTCCTACATATAAAAATACTATGCATTTGTTTATTCATCGATCCTTGTCAGATTAAAAAACTCCATGAAACCTATTGATGCAAGCGTCAAAAATCGGCCGCAAACCAATTTATCGGTCCTTTCAAAAAGAAATTAGAAAAGGAATGAAAATGAGATTACAAACAACAATCAAGCACAAAAAATTCCATTAAAACTGAAATGCTTGATCTATTATTAAAATATCTTATATTTATACCTGCGACATAAAACATTTGCATGCGACATAGCAGGATTTTCTTCAATACATAATACAGGTACATCTGCGTCTCCACACTTAGTTTGATACACAGGCGAATTCTGGTGGAAGTTTTTACAATTAAATATAAAACTAAAGTTTAAACTTATCTGTAACTAGAGATAGTTTTTACTTTAATAAAAGAAGCAATTGATAAGTGGGGTTCCTCGATCACTCTCCGCGGATGTTAACCCCCCCCCCCACCCCCCAACTCCCTCTAGATCCGCCACTTCATTTCTTCTCGTTCTTGTTTTGGTGCGAGAACCGGCGGGAAAAGGCTCGGCATATTGTAAAACATGCTTTATCATCGTCTGTTGGAACAAAATCTCTTAATTTTCTGTCTGCTAAAAAATTAATAGTAGATCACATTTTTTTTTTACATATTCCGTAGGAAATGTATTTATATACACGTCATTTTAAAAAATATTAGACAAATCCTGTTTATTTAGAAAAAAGTAGAACTGTTTGTTTATACTTGTATATGACGCGATCTTTGTTTTAGACTATGCCTATCCTTGCGGTCGGTGTAACGCAGAGTCGCTCTAAAAATAGAATTCTCAAGGTAATGAAAACAATTCCACCGATAGATGGTGCTTGGGAAATCCTTCCTGTTTACATTCCATGGGCAAGACAATCCCTATACACGGAGGCTGTCATACAGCCTCCGTCTAAAAATCAGTCGGCTAAAAAGTAATCCAGACTGATACTGCTTTTTCCGTATTATAATAATTATATATGCAAAAATTATCTGTAATTCATATAAAATTTCAGGCAGCCTTTCAATACTTAAATGTGCAAGAAAAATGAAGCTGTCAATATTCATCTCCGACTTTGTCATAATACATTTAATGTTAAAAGATTTCATATTGCGTTTCATCATTAAAATTCTGTGCTCAAATGTTAACCGCCATATAGAATATCATAATTTGTCTTCCTTTGGGAATTTTCCCCAAACGGATTAAAAATAATGAAATTTATGAAGACAAAATTAGTAAGTGTAAAAAACTTTTTTCTCCATAACACTTCAAAATTTAAACACTATTGTTTGATGCATGTTTAATTACCAGATCTCCGGATTTCTGATGTTTCCTTGGTTTCTGTGTTGATATGTTTGCTCTTAGATAGCACAATTCTGAAACTGAAATTAAATCATATTTGCTCAGCAAATAATATTCAATTTTTAGAGACTTCGTGAATAAAATTGAAAGTCAAATATATCTCATTTCTATTTTCTAAATCATCAAAAAGATCACTTATATTAGGCCATGAATCTCCTACTGTATGATATCAACGTATAAACTTTAATATAATTAATATGTTTAAAAATATACTCAACAAAAAAAAGAAACGCATATTCATATTAAAAATGAAAATCTAAGTTTTCAGTTTTAACCTTAATTTTTAAAAGTGATCTTAGAGTATGTTGTGATAAATATCAAATAAGTCCAATTTGCCAAATTGACAAGTAAAGTTGTATCATTGATGTCGCCTTCAAATTCTAGAGCCATACTTCTTTACCAATCCACATGTCCTTTGCAACCACTCAGTGCAAGTGGATTTTAGTGTACGGACGTCCTGCACGAATACATGTACCAGCTCCTCTCAGTCTTTTGAGAACATTTTGTGCATTTTATGCTGATTTCAGCAGTTTGTACAGCAGTTCCCAGACGATTGCGCAGGTGCTGATGGAGAATCTGACAGTCCTTTCAGGATGTGGTTTACCGCGAACAGGATCTAGGTCCGTCATCTGAGTTCATAGCTGGTGGAGATGTGTGTTTAACTGCTGCAAAGCCGTTTGATGTACACCAAATGCAGTTACAACTTCTAATTTTTGTTAGAATCATTTACATTTATTCAGGCTTTGCATTGCCGCATTAACATTGCAATCAAAGCAAACATATGGATTTAATAGGAGTGTATTGTTTCTCTAAATCCAAAATTTCATTGAAAATAGACCCCCGATTTAAAAAAAAATCATGCAAAACACTATTTTCATAAACATTAATCAAAGGAAATAATTCAACATTTGGGGTTTAAAAAGCCATGGTATACTTAAAATAGGTAACAGGTATTTAATGATAGAAAATAATTGTTCCATATACTTTTTCAAAATTTCTTTGATGAGTTACAATTATGCGTTTCCTTTGTTTGTTGTTGAGTATATATCCTTACCATGAATTTTCTAAAGATATAAGCACTGTTGATTTCGGGTTTTTCATAGCGTTTTCCCTCAATTTATCTTGTATATCCTCAGGATAAAGTTTCCACTGCCCAGATGAATCCTTCCATTCCCAGCACGTTGTTGCAGAGACTGAATCTTGAATTTTTGAAGAGCTATTTGTATTTTGCTTATTATCTGAATGATGGTCTTCCAAGCGGTTTGACGTGGACACCGAGCTGTCCTTATTTTTATCGTTAGACTCAGTTACTACACTTTTTAATAAAATGTCACCTTCATCGATATCTTTCTCGTTTTTTAAAGATGTATTACTCTTTACAGAGATTTGATTGTTTGATATTGCAGAGGGATTATTTACAATCTCTTCAGATTTAACTTTTGGCTTTGCAGGAGCACTTTCTTCGTTTTCGAATTTTTGTAAAGCGCCTCCCATTGATAGACCTGAATTTGAAACGTCTGGATTTAAGACATCGTCTGAAGCACCAGTGCCTCCAAATAATCTATCTTTTGAATTTGTTTCCTGTTGATCATGTGTCTTTTCTTTTCCCCCTGAAATGAAACCTTACAAAAATTAATATCCATATACTTTTTATTTTAACTAATGTTTACCTTTTTGGACGGTAAATCACATATTTATATGTGATCAAATAATAAATCAAATTTATTTGTATTTAAGGACAGATAATACTAACAAAAAATGGATGCCTGGATTAGTATATAGTTTTTGGCCCAATTTCATTGCAAATGAAACAAATAACAAATTTCTAGAATATTTAAAGAAATTATAAACCTTCTGTGATGTTCAAAAGCCCTTGTGAAACCATTCTTATTAATTCATACAAATACCTTTCCCTTCAAATCTTTTTTCCAATTTCATCGCAAATGAAACAAATAGGAAATTTCTAGAATATCTAAAGAAATTATAAACCTTCTGTGATGTTCAAAAGCCCTTGTGAAACCATTCTTATTAATTCATACAAATACCTTTCCCTTCAAATTTTTTTTGAGTAATTTTCTATAAAAGATAAAAAAAAACAAATACACGGTGAAACTTATTTATTTTATTTATTTAAACATGACCCAAGTTGTTATTTTCAAACTTTTTGACATAAGTTTGTTTGTATCATGTTTCTTTAATGTTTTAAGTCAACCTTACATTTTTGAGAGCAGAATGTTTTTATTCTGTTTTCTATTACCTGTATTATTTGGATTTCTGATTGTTGTAGCTGTAACTTTGGCAGAAGGTTTTCGTCTGTTTCTCCTGTTTGAAAGGCTATTTGAGATATCAGCAGGAAAATCAAAATCCGACCAAACAGAGTGCTTTACAGGGGGTGCCATATCCATAATGTTCAGAGAGGTACCAGTATGTTTTAAGTCTTCAGGAGACATCTTTTCTTCCTCAGCTGCATTTTGTTTTTCTGGCTCTTTTTCTTTATTTAGATCTAAACAAATTCAATCCCGAAATTGAAAAAAAAAGTAATCACGACAGACTAATTTTTATGAATATATGAAAACTTTACAATATAACAACAACTGACTACCTATATTTGTTGTTGGTTTTGACGGCGACGGTGGGTTCATTAATTGACTACTAGCAGAAGACATCAGATTCTGACGTTTTAAAGCTTCTTTAACTTCAGCTGAGAATGGATCACTGAAAAACAGATCAATTCGTAACTTCTAAGGTTGGTACAAGGACCTTGTCAGCAAACACAATTTATCATAAAGTCAAATGCTGGCTGATGTCTTTTATACCAGCTGTTAATCCATTATTTACACACTCAATGGACGACGGATTTTTCCTTTTTTCCCATTCATAACAAAGAGCACACAGTGGGTATGACTGATCGGCAGGGGATGCTCACTTAGCCATAGCACCTGATCCAACCTCTGATATTTTAGAGGTCCGCTTTTGCTCTATTCCTAATTTGTATTTTTTACGGACTTTTGAGTCTGAATACTGTTCGTTATCTCCATATATTTCATTTATTGTGGTTGTTCTGAATAGAATGAATGCAGATATTGTATCTGGCTGTCGTATATCTCATGGCAAACAAATATTATGTTAAAATGCCTTAGTAACAAACAGATCATCGAAGGCGTGCTTAGAACAATGCAAAAATACTCCTTACCAAAGCTGAACATCAAATTTTCCGTAAAATCCAAAACGATAGCTATTCCTGTTACCATTCGGCCAACGTACCTTATGAACAAAATTCAGCAATATTCAGTAAAGATTTCTTTGGGCGAGAGTAACGCTTAGTCTTTTGCTTTCTTAAAGTTATACAACAAATTTTGTGCGATAAAAAATTGAAGGAAGTTGAGAACAAAGAGTTTTATCATTTTTCAGTTCAAGAGTATTTAGTTTCAGAAATACAATGCATTTTGATATAAAATATATAAAATACTGATTTCTTTACTAGGAATTGTAAAAGTTCATTTAAATGCTTAACAACAGAATGTTCAAATTTTCTGAAATCCCTTGTCTCCAGAATCTCAATACATGGTGGACGAATATAAAAAAACATACATTTGGTATGTAAATGGGCTTAGTCCTTGTGTTTTTGCTTTAAAATATAGTCCATGTACTACAGTGATCAAAGCCAGCAAAATCAATGAAAGACTTACATGGATTATAGCTCTTTCACTGACACGATAAACAGTTCCTATTATGCCTGCCCCTCCATCCTGGTCTCCCCATTCCCAGTCTATTCCTACAAAAAGGTACAGTAAAAAATACGTCTACTTTCCATCAATTACGTTTTTTAACTATCAAAATTAAACTTAATCTTAAAATAACATTATCTAAAATTTAAAATGGAAGTTACAAATTTTATACTTGCCATTCAAATTATGATTTGACCAAATATACATCTAACTTGTATATAATGATAATCATTATTTTTTTTTATTTTAAGTAAAAAAAAATTAAGCTTCATATTAAAAATAATATTATAAAACATAATTACTAAAGAAATCGACATCAGAAATAGGCCTTGTATAAAAAAAAAAAATAAAGAATTCCCATTAAAAATACCTCTGGATACCAAACAGCCAACTGATATCAGCCCATCATTTAGTACTTGAGGATCATCACATACTACGACCTCATAGCATCCATCAGCTCCATACCTGTACCTATAATTTCCTCCTGTGTCCCATTCCACGGAAATCCAGCCAGCTGCACATCAGACATCGTATAAGAATTAAGGGTAATTAATCATTTATCAATTCCCTGTGAATTCAGTCGACGTCAAAATAAGGAATTTATACGCGAATACTAGTACATAATTAGTGCAAGAAATTATCATAAAATTTAATCAGAATATAAGGTTTGAAAAAAATACTCGAATGAAATGTTAAAATTTACGGTTTTTAGAGTGTCCTGTCACGGTGCCTAGTTGATGGCTATCCTGGTCATTCCATTTCCAGTCTGGACCACGCCTTACCCTGGTGCCAATGTGAGGCATGTTAGGGTCCCTCTCTTGACACTCTTGATCTTTTAGTATCTCCTCATCATTGGAAATTGGCTTCAATTCTTTTAAGGATCCAGAAAGTATCTTAAATATATCATCCTGTTAAAAATACCACATAATAAAACATGTAAAAATTTATTTTAATTTTACGAAAGCTGATCTGTTTTACTATTAATAATAGTTCATATTTCAAAACTAAACTAGTATGTTGGATCACATTTTAGCTAAAAAAAATTGCCTGTATAGTTTCTCAGACTTGTTGACTCCTCTATTTTTACATAAACCGGTACAATCTGTCGGCAATATAATGTGGATTTCTTTCAAGTTATTTGAATTGTAATTATCGTAAAAATTTAATTAAATGATTTAGTCAATTTAAACCACAGACAACAAACAACAAAAATATTGTTTTGTTTGTTTGTAGTTTTACGTCCACCTGGAGATTTTTACTCGTATGCAGACGCCATTACTCGCCAGTGGAGAACTCTAAATTTATATGTTTAATCGGAACTTTGGGCCATTAAGTAGTAAAGAAACATTTTCGTGCTGACACAGGGCCTCAGTTTATACGGCCTCATTCTATCTACTTTCAACTAACAACGGCGCCACTCGGGTTACCAATCAAACATAAAACATCGAAGAATATGAAAAGCTACTTAAACTATTAGTATAAACAAGGAAAGAAAACAAGAATCAAAGAAAAAGAATTAAAGTCAAGATGGAAATACACATAAGAAAGAGAGAAATGTCCAAAAGGGTTATGATTGATACAAATACTGTAAACCAACTTTTATTCGCGTGCGAGAAATTTTCGCGAAGTTCGCAAGATCCTTGTATTCGCTAATATTTCTCGCCGCGAACCGGACCTTAAAGTATCTACATATCTATTAACTACAGATAAAAAAAAAGCTTAATCGCGAAAAGTTATAGTCGCGAAGTATTTTACTCCTGGTAAATCGCGAAATAAGTCGTCGCGAATAAAAGTTGGTTTACAGTATAATACGCACTCACTATCTGAACAGGAAATATGTTATCTAATTTTGCTTCAACAATATAAATTATATTATTTTAACATATATGTAAAGTTTTCTGATAAATTTGTGAGGTATATTGGAGTTGTGCTTTTGTCATTGACGGAAACAATGTGTTGGGGACTGTGCTAACTAGGAAAGAGTTCGTTTTAAAATTAGAATTTTCTAGTATGAATCATTGTGGAAAAATGAATAAAAGGTGTATAGACCCAGATTTGAAGATTTGAAGTTCATATTTTCTCAAATTTTCTCAAACACACGAAAAGATTGCCACCTTTCCTAAGAGTTTGTGAAAGTGCAAGATTGTTTAGATTAAACCCGTCTAAAAATTTGAAGTTTCAATAACTTTGATATGAAATCATATTTTAAATATATTTTCGTGTGTATATGTAATGCTAATGCAATATATAAGTCGTCATATCATACAGAAAATATTAACTTCAAATCTGTGTCTATGCACCTTTAATGTAGTTATTAATAAGTACAAGTCTGGTATAAATCAAAATGAAATTGTGTTTTATGTATGGATGTTAATACCACAAACCTTGTCATCTTGAGTAAATTCTTCTGTTGTCACTAAATTCGCAAACATAGCATCAAAAGTTGGTTTGTCCATCTCTGCAAGTCTTCTTTTGACATCTTGGAATTGCAATTGTGAGGCAATGACCTTGATAGAAATACTAGTAATTCGCTCATCGCGATATATTGTTTAAGGACAGAAATACTGTTTTGTAGTACTCTGGCATTTTGAAAATATGCATCGAATAATCAAGTTTGGTTTCTATATTATATTACAACTCGTATAGTTTCATACAATTTCGGAAAATTATATCCTCAGTTGAAAAAGTAAGGAAAACGTATGAAAATACTAATATATAAATATATATATATATATATATATATATATATATATAGAAAGCACAGAGAAATTCACTTTTACAAGGATACTCACTTCCGCCCCATCCCGGGGTTGAACTCTCGACCTACGGAATCTGTCTCCTAGCAGTGCAGAACAGCGCGTTAGACCGCTCGGCTATCTAGGCAAGTTAATAAACTTGCTTTCGATGCCGATGGAATTCTCACAACTCTGCCCTACACTACACGGTCATTGAGAATGGAAGTGAGATACAGTTATTTGGACATTAGTTTTTAGAGGATTGTTACCAATACATGTTGTGAAGAAATTTATTTTATTTATAAAGCACAAATTACAACAACTCTTAAACTAATATAACTGCCCTAAGTGAAGAAATATTAATATAGAAAGCACAGAGAAATTCACTTTTACAAGGATACTCACTTCCACCCCATCCCGGGGTTGAAATCTCGACCTACGGAATCTGTCTCCTAGCAGTGCAGAACAGCGCGTTAGACCGCTCGGCTATCTAGATATATATATATATAATTAATTTACGTCACGTACCTACGGAAGCCCATTAGTGCCAACCTCTATATATAAAGTAAAAGCGATTTATAAAAGCAGACCTCTATATATAAATGCGATATATATAAACGAAATCTGGATATATATAAAGGAAATGTGATATATACAATGTATAAACAAAACCTCGATATTTATAAAGAAAAATGCGATATACGTAAACAAAACCTCGATATATATAAAGCGAAATGCGATATATATAAAGAGAAAATTTTCCACTGGGTGATCTATAGCACGCAGCTGTCCATCAAGATATTATACAGATTAACTCATGGCAGGGGGAAAAAGGTTTTATCACAGTACTCATGTATAACTTTCCCAGAATCGGCAAAATGTTGCTATTTAATAGTGTTTATTTGTTTGTACATGCATAAATCAATGAACTGTAATTGTAACATTACTTAAAATAATGCACTTAATTAAAGTTTAAACTTATCTAGTTAGTTACAGATAAGTTTAAACTTTAGATTTAAACTTTTAATGTAACATATGTATCGTATTTTCTGTGTTTTATTGGCTTTACATGTATTTTGATCAACTTCGTTTTTTTTACAATCCACCTTGCTTTTTTTTCCCCTAAACTTACTACCTTTGGTTTCACAACCGAGAATTTATGAAAATACAATGTTAAACGTAGAGTCTTAACGAGTACTTTTTTAATGCCCTAATTCAAATTGATTTAAATTCATTATAAAAATAATTAAATTACTAGTATACCCATTGATTGTAGAAAAAAAACAACAAAAAAGAATCGGAATGGGAGAAATGAAGGTACCCACTTCATTTGAACATGAGGGAAGAAAGCGACATGATTGTACTATTACCGTATATATAATAATTTAAGGGTCTTTTGGTGTGAAAAAAATGAAGTATTTGTGAATAAATAAGAAGAAACAAGTTAGTGCATGCACACTTACATAATTAAGCTGCGGATTTTTGTCCCACGTCGTAAATTAAATCGATTTGAAACTCTACATCATGTAAAAACATAGTTAAACGTTAAAGAACTTATAAAACATGATAAAACACACTTGTATTTTTGCACCGAATTATATTTCGATTGAAAAAGACCCCCAGCATTTAGTGCTATGTAATATATATTTTAAGCAAAAAAGTCTCTCATTGGTGTAATTCTGCCCAACCCGTCTGAAATGGAAGAAGAACAGCAGTGTTTTAGCTTTAGTTTTAATCGTCATAATTATCAAGATACACAAATGAAGAAAACACAACACGCTGAATACCATCCTGAAACAGCCACATCAACTGATTGCAATCAGAACATTGGACCGGGAGCTGCGGGATCTGCTTATCATATGTTGGCCAAGTCTCTGTTGAAATGTAGGTCATTAAACATGTTAAAGGTCAGGCAGTGGAAATTTTTCTCTTAGTATATATAAAAGTTTTGTTTATATATATCGCATTTCCTTTATATATAGAGAAAATATATAGAGAGATTTTCTTTATATATATCGCATTTCCTTTATATGTATATACATGTATATATATATATCGAGGTTTTCTTTATATATATCGCATTTCCTTTATATATAGAGGTTTGCTTTTATATATCGCTTTTCCTTTTTATATACAGGTTGGCACTAATGGGCTTCCGTACTTACCAATACTAAGCCATGGTATTATAAAGTTAACTATAGTAAGTAATGAACTACAATTTACTAGTAATACTGTTTGTATTTACTTTACTCGTTAAATAAGTTTATGTCCCCTTTGTCGAAGATTCGGAAGAATATAGTTTCTGCCCTGTCCGTCTGTCTGTCTATTTTTTGCCTGTTTACTTGTTTTTCTGTTTGTCCGCAAAAACTTTAAACCAATAAGTTTGAAAATTATGTTTTTTAATCGTCAAACTATCTGAAAGCGCTGATTAGATTTTCTTTATCTTTACGAATTTTATTCTATGACCCATTTGAATCATTCTGTTGATTTTTCCAGTATCAATACAGCTTATTGAGTTTAAGTAACAAAAAGGTTATCTTCATAAACAGTATTTCACAGAAAATCACAGTATACAATAAATCAATTATTATTTTAAAATGAGGCTCATTTTCTAGTCGAATGTCTGATTTCACAATCGTCTAGCAGGGGCCTGATGGGCAATAATTATGTGGTTGAATTTCTGTCATATTATACTAGTATATAAAGAGAGATTTTGTATCTTAGAGCAAAATATCAAAGTTTCAGAAAAATTGAACTGGGGACAAATTTGGCCTATCTATTGTGTCCTAACTTAAGTGATATTCATTGTTACATTTCACTAGACACTAGCCTATGTCTTTGTTACTTGATCCAGTTAAAAGGCAATTAGACTAAAGTATTATATGCGAACCAACAATAATTGAAAACTGCCATATAGAAAGATAGGGTAAATATACTTGCAAAATCCTCATTCGCAATGATGCCTTCCAAAGGCATACTGGCTCTATGTGTAGATACTAGTACCAATTTAATCCATTGGTGAAAATGTGTAAATAAAGTGATTGAAATTAAATTATGAGTTTAAATGTAATGTGGGAGATCTCATTTAACAGGCATATGATCCTAGTGATTTAGAAATGACAAAAATAAAAATAAAAAAAAATTTAATTATATTTCTGTAAAACTGTTGCAGATATTCGTTTGTGACAAATGCCCTAGTACTTACGATTCAAATGTAATGGTCAAGTTTAAAGTTTTTTTTTTAAGTGGGTCATACCCTACAGACAAGATCAAATGGTCTTATATTTTTATGCCCATTTAAAGGTTTTATCACAGTGAATACACATGTGAAGCTTAAAGGCCCTAGCACCAAATATTCAAAAGTTAAGGACAAGATCATGAAAGTTTCAAAAGCTTTGGCAAAATTTGGACTAACTCCACGCTCACGAGGCCAATTTGGTGGTACGACAAGAAAGATCTTTCTCAAAGTAAACATCCGTGAAATATGACAGGCATACATAGCCCCATCCACTCATAGATGTGATCAAGGTTAAAGTTTTTGCAGAAAAACGGATATTATAAATGTACAAAAATCCTTTCTCAAATGAAAAATTTAAAAAGTGATTGATATATAAAAAGGACTTTCATTAATTTACGGATTTTTTAAAATCAAAATCAATGTGTCTCATTAGGTAAAAGTTATTATAAAAGTAGGTTATATTTTTCTCGGATTTAACTTTAAAGTCCACTTATATTTTATTCTAAGGATTCTTGAAGATTTTTTTCATTTTTCCTGAAAACGGGGAAAAAAATCATTATGAAAATAAGAGCTATTGTCTTTCAAGGCTGAAACCAAAGTACAAAAGAAATATTTTATATTTTAAATTAAAATCTGTTGTGGTATCACCCATATAGAAATAGACCAAAACTTACAACGTTGCGTGGGAACCTCCCAAGTTTTCTGGCCTCGTGCAGATGAACAATTTTTCCTCCAATGGAAAGTCCAGATATCATTTCGAGTACTGACTACAATCATATAATATGATCATGGAAAATAAATGTACATGCATTCCTTTTTAAAATTTATATATTTATATCACAATTATCGATGGCTCGCTTATGATTGATTGATTGTATATTGTTCAACGTCCCTCTCGAGAGGAATCATATGTAGACCATGCTAAGTGTTTTAAATGAATACTGCAAAGGTTAAATTTATCAAATGCTTAATCATTCAAGTCTCAATAAGAGTTTAAATCAATTATATTGCCATTAAGATCATTTTGAAGTATGTTATAATTGAATAAAAATCAAAAAGAGTCATCCAAGAGTAAATTTATATGCGATATTTATACGGACTACTGATACCTATACTTGAAGATTTTTATGTAACTACAGAATATACACTGTACCATATCTGGATCACCAACAGGAACACATTTAATCGAAAAATCTAGATTTGCTAGGTCCTCAACAATATTTTTTAATTCTCCAAGTGTCTGCAATAGAAAAATTTACCAAGTTTGCAAACAATTGTTTAAATGCTTTACATATTTAATATTTTCTATTAAGAAATTTAAAAGCTGTGGAAATCATACCAGTTGATTTTAAATTATCATTAATAAATATGTAACTAACTTCTACCTTTTTTGTTCATTTTTAAATGTTGGTACAGACATATTAATCTTGAGTGAATATCTGGACTTATTCATCAGTTTAGCGTTACATATATTATCATATACATCTTTATAATCTTGTAAATCTTTAAATATCTCTTTTTAAATACAAAAGAATTGAAGATCTGATGGATATGGAGATAACGAACAGTATTCAATCTCAAAGTCCATAAAACATTACAAATAAGAGCAGAGTAAACACGGACCTCCGAAACATCAGGGGTGGGATCAGGTGCCATGGAGGAGTGAGCATCCCCTGCTGACCGGTCACACCAGCCGTGTGCTGCTTGTCATGATCGGGAAATAACGGAAAAATCCGTCGTCAATTCAGTGTTTAAATGATGGACTAACAATGAAAAACGTCAGTCAGCATTTGACTAAATGATAAATTGTATTTGCTGAAAAGGTCATTGTATCGACCATAGAACTTACGAAATGACGACTTTAAACGAGGCGGCTGATATACTTGTCTCATCAACTTGCTTGTCGATAATCGTCTAGCAAGCCCTTGTGTATCGAATCAACTGAGATATATGTAGGACTCCAAAGTGCGATGGGACTCCAAAGTCCGATGGTCACGCCAAAGTCCGATGGTCTGCGCCAAACCCCGATGGTTTGACACGCCAAAGTCCGATGGCACAGAAAACAATTAACGTCTATGACATCATAGTACTACTGTGCAAAAATGCGATGCCACGCCATGCCAATAAATAAATTCAAAATATCATAAATAGAAAGACTAATCCTCGTCTTTTGGATGTAGGTGCGAAACTAAGACTTATCAGTCAAACAATGAGTATCAACTCTAACCTAACTATCACAGGTGGGTGCAAGACTAATCTAAATCAGTCCAATAGTGTGCAAGGACTTACCCTAAAATCTCTCGGGTGGCTTCAAAGAATAACGTCATGACGTCGGACTATTGTGACGTCATAAAAAGTTAATTGTTCCTCTGCAACATCGGATTTTGGCGTGTCAGACCATCGCACTTTAGCGTCGCGCGTCTCATAGGAAACAAGCCATCGGACTTTGGCGTCACCATCGGACTTTGGCGTCCGTAAAGACAACGAGCCATCGGAGTTTGGCGCAGACCATCGGGGTTATGCGAGACCATCGGACTTTGGCGTCACCATCGGATTTTGGAGTCTTACATATATACACTCCGTATGCAGGTGATGTAGGTAAATTTGCGTTAGTATGGGAAGATGAAGATAGAAAAGTTAAAGTCATCACGTTTTTCATATAGTTTGATTGTTAGATTATTAGTTACGTCTTATTCAAGTAAAATATCCAAGTATAAAACAGATGTGTAAGACTCTGTGGTATCTTTTATCTCAGGCTCACAAGGATTTATCGTATCGACCTAGGAATGGAAATTAATTACCATTGTTAATTGACAATACGTCGTCGATATATCTAAATGTCGAGATGAAGACCAGAGCAAGTGTTTTCTTCATTTCACGCATAAGATTTTAGACAAATTCTGCTTCATTTGAATATAAAAAGAGGTCTGCTAATAACGGAGCGCAATTGGTACCCACTGAAATTCCAATATATTGTTTGAATACCTGGTCTCCAAAAACGACATAGATATTGTCAATCAGAACCTCAAGCATCTCTTTGATGTCGACTTCAGAGTACTTGTGTGTGCAATCAGAATGTGTTTTAACAAAATAATTTTGCAAATGACCAATGACCAGGTAAGTAAATTTTCGAATTCCATTTTTATATTTAAAAAAAGCTGTCAATGATATCAAAAAGCCTGGACTTTAATTTATAGTGGAGGTTGGTTATATATAAAGTTGAAAAGTCATAAGTTTTTAAGCTGTTGACTTTGGTAAAATCTTGTGTTTTCAAATTGTCCAAAAGTTCTTTGGAATTTTTTAGTATCCACATCTGATTCACACCACTTCTTGAATATATTGTTGCCCCGTACTCCTGAAGTTTTTCCTTCACTTCTGTCAATATCATAGTGAGGAGTAACGAAAGAGGCTTGGTAGAACATTTACTGGAACTGGCAAAGTATATTTGTTTGTAAGGATTTTTAAGAAGTTTCGGAATTATATACATGTATAGGGTATTTCATATTCCTTTTGGCTCTGTGGAATATTAGACATATTTAAAGCTGACATTTTATTTTGAAGAATTTCTTCCTTAGAAAGGGAAGTATGAATATAAGTAGGGTTACCACTTGTAGAATTAAATCCAAGTTCTTCTAAAATAATACAATTTATATAATGAGCTTTCAAACGAAGACAATGTTGTTACCTGCTTTGTCGGCAGGGACCAGTACGTACTGATCATGTAATCTATCTTATTCTTTTTTCACTTCTGGATTATTGAACATAGAAGGATAGATGGTTTCATTTTGCCCCTCAATCTTGTAATACACGACTTTCAAATGGATCTAATACATTTAATCCATTCTGAAAAGGTGTCAACGTCTTCTTTATTTATATCTGGTCCATCATATTATATTAAACACTGGTCCCAAATTAAGCATGCGTTAAAATGTGTCATTTTCGACTAAGCAATGCATGTTTGTTCAAGATCAATCGGTTGAATACGCCTTTTAATAAGTATCCAAACCACAAAAACAACATACTCTATTGGTATCGTATATGTCTGGATCCTCAGGTCCTTCAGGATAATGGACATCTGTCGCTCTGCCATCCGAAATGAGAATGATATTTGTTCTGATGGTCCACTTCCCAACTATGGCAAAGCCCTCTAAAACACACAGTTTGAAAACAGTGTTTTCTTTGAAGGTATTATTTCATCATAGTATTCAATGTATTATGTGGTATTAATTTATAGCTAATAAAAAAGTTTACTTCGTGCACCGCATGAAAGTAAAAGACCTGCTCCAATGGGTGATGGCCCATCGCAAGTTAGTTGATCTAGAAAAAATTATTTTATTTTAATTGTTTACTAAATAATAGACAAATGTAAAAGGACTGATATATCAATAACTGTAAAATATTTTTCAAAAATATTTTCTCACCAATGGATTGCTTGATCTCGTAGTAGCGATTGGAATAATAGCATTGAAATCTATTTTCTTTTCCAAATGTGATAACAGCAACATGTTGATCCAATGCAGAAAATCTTTGAAATTCTACAACAATTATTATTACATTTGAGCAAAATAGTTTTATATGCACTATCCATATAAAAGCATATCAAAAATGAATTATACGAGGATCATCCAATAAGTAATGCAACATACTAAATGTTGAGGCATTTTATTTTATTTTTACACAGTTGAAAAGTTGTAAATACTAAATTTACATGGAAAGACATCGTTAAAATACTTAACATTAAATCCTAACAGCATTTTGTAGAAATTGGATAAAGAAAAAATTTTAACTATATTTCTATCTGATAGGTACCCTATTTTCTTACAAATGCCTAAGAAAAAAACATGCAGTAAATGTAGCAACTGTCTTTTTAAAAAAAATTTTAAAAAAATTTAAAAAAAATTAATAAAAGATTTGATAAAATTGCTTGATAAATGACAAAACATAGGTGAACTTTTCATATCCGAAAAATAAGATTTATAATAATGTGGAATCAAAGAAAAGGTATCATTTTATTATGATAACGAGAAGCAAGTGCTCCAAACATGTTTTATTAGTTTTCGTGTATTCAGAAATATCCTTTAGAACATATACATATATCCAAATGAATGGCTAGCAATGGTAACTTTTATTTTCGAATTGCATCAAGTAAAGTTTAGCAGATTACTTGCAAGGGTAGTTCAAATTTCGGAGACTATGGTATTTTTCCTGTTTTCGGCAACGCAGTTGCATGTAAGCATAGAGAAATAAATAAGATTTTGAAGAAAATAAAGTGAACAGAACTTTTCCATTGGTCATATTAGATAGATCTGAGACATTGTGAGATCTTTTTATTCTAAAAACACACGAAAACAATCAAAGGAAGATTGTACAATGTCAGATGTATCATGAGAAATGATATTCGTCAGTGCCTTTGGAGCATCCCTAAAGATGAGTATGCTGAGGTTTTCTTTGAATGTATACAAAGACATGATACATGTGTAAAAGGTAACAGGGAATGCCTTGAAGGATTGAAACTATCAAAAGTATGTATTATTTACTTTTTCATATTTTTAGATGACATGTTGCATTATTTATTGAACGACCCTCGTGCATGTAACACTTAAAATAAAAAGCTCAAAGTATGCAATTATTCCCTTGCCTCAATGCCAGTCCTCTTAAATTGTAGAAATTATATATACTTCGACAAATGTCAGAGATAACGAGCTACAGTTAAGATTAAAAATGGGTTAGGCCTAAGCCTAATTTTTAAGAAAAACATTTACTTTGACGCAAGACAAAAATAACAATGCTTTAGTTTTCTGCAAAGAAAATAATTTGCTCACATGAGCTTTCTGGGAGCTTTAAACTAAACCTTGCTAGTTACAGTGTAATACAAGCAATTTATTTGGTCTTTCATTAAATTCCAGATAACAAGTTTAAAACAGTTTGCTGATCGCTTCTTTTCTAAATATGACGTTATATCGTAAACTTTAATTAAATAAAATATTTATTTGCAAATATGTAAGAGGCCATAGACTTTAATGCCAAGTCTGCTTTATAAATTTACTCGTATTTACCGTCCTTTCCCTGTCAAGTTATATTGTCTTATATTTGTGTGCAGATTCATGGTAGTGGTTAATAGAAGGGTTTTAAATCGATTTATTGTAAGAGATAATTCTAGATGAATCATGAAACAAATGCATACGCGTCGAAACCCCGGGGGGGGGGGGGGGGGGGGGGGGGGGGGGGGGGGAGGGGTTAGCTCCCCCTCCACTTAGCCCCCATACAAACACACTTTAAATTAGCCCCCCCCCTTCCCCTCCACTTGCAATTTGCTTCGACGCCTATGAAATATAGTATTTAGATATTTGAAAAGTGCTGCAAAGTTAAATGTAAAGAAATCTCGCAAATTAATATTTCTATATTAAATACAGTTGACCTGCAAAATATTTTTAAAACCCCAACTTATTAAAAAATGACTTCTTATGTGCTGTTACTTCGGATTTGAACAGGAATATTAACTCAATTTTGGATATAATTTAACATGCAAATTTTGATTACCATCTAAAATATCATTAACAGTGCCTTTCAACTGCTTAATACCATCACCCTCCATGCTGGCAGATGTATCCAGAATAAATATAGTGTCAAATCCACCTCCAGGTTGATGTTCTAAAGCTTCGTCTAATGAAATATAAAATTTGAGAATTTTTAATCCATTATGAAGATATATCATATCATAGTTTTTAAGGTAACAAAAGAAAAAAAATCAAATTTTGATTTTAAACTTTGAATTTTAACAATTTTACTACAATTATATCTCTGCTGATAATGATTTTCTAGATATTTGTGAATTTGTAGAAAAAAAATCTGCTAAATAATGAGAGGTTTAAAAGTTAAAATCATATGATAATCATAAAATTAATGATAAATCTCTGAAAAGGCTATTCTTCTTCCGGTCTGAAATTAAATATCAAAAGTTCAAAAGAGTTGCATTTTGAAAGAATTGTACAGATTTTTTTTTACTTAAAGTTACTGAGGATTCAATTATTGTAAAGATACCGACAAACAGAAATTTTTATTTTAGTGTGTATAGGATTATTTTTATCTTTATCAACAATGCATGTGCATATGTATTTTCTTCAATTCGGTCTGTTGACATTGCCCATTAACAAAAAAAATTGTAAATCATATGTTGATTTCATAAATCCCAGTGGATCCTGATTAAAAGACTGCAGTTTATCAAAATTGTGACATTTTTTTTAATTTTACTGACCAGAAACGCTTATGACAACTAGCAATAAAATTAATAGAATATTTGATGACTTCAACTTTCCCATCATTCTTTCCCCATATCACCTGCACAATACGTTAATGTCTATTTACTCATTTGGAAATCAAGGGCATGTTCTTCGTCGGATAAAATTTTGAAATTACCTATAGACAGGCTACTGATAAAAAAGTTAATGTTAATGTTCAGCCATTTTCATTCAAAGTCAGCATTTCCATTTTTTTCTCGATGAAATGGCTTTTTTGCAAGGTTGTTAGATTGTAATATAACTCATGTATTCATTCCAGTTTTAAGTCTTGAGAAGTTTTAAAACTTATCATCTGCTAATCATTACATTTACTTGCTCAAAATAGAGACCTCACGATGTTTTTGACCAGTCGACTGGTAATATTTATTTATCAACCTTTTCACTTCTAGTGTTTACGGTCAGTTAGAGTATTTGTCTCCTTTTGTATTTTCAAAAGGAGTTACCAAACGGAATTATAGGCTAGGCCTCAGTTCGTTTTCTTTCCCTTTTAGTTTACATCAATTCAATTGAATTCAGATGAAAATTGCAGTGGAGAATAGGATTTTAAAGGAAAGAAAATGCTTTAAAACAACTACTATAAATCAATTTAACTAGAGATCGAAATGTTAACAATCGTTTATTTTAGTTTCCCTGGCCTCTATCTAATACAACGAAGGCATTCATATATAAGATATACATGGCATTGCAAGCTTTTTGGCCTCTGGCCAGCAGATATAGGCAAAATTTAAAATGAAAATTTATAAAGCAAAATCATTGTAAAAATTGTTACGTTTTCTTCCAGCTAATTTTGACTCTTCTACCCAATGGTCTGTGTCAACGCGTCTTGTCTTGGCCAACATCATTTTCTTATCTGAAATAATTCATACTAGTAACTTTTTAACAAAATGTTGATTGTGCTGCACAAAGAAAAGTTATTAAATCTTCAATATGAAAAAAAGATACGTCGGTACAATTGATATACATTTTATTTGCTAACAAAATAAATAAATTTCATATCAGAAAATCTTATACTTCAGTTAAGAGCACAATTTCGGTTTGATTGACTTAGTTACATTATTTAATAATAATACATATACATGTACCTTCTAAACTAGGATACTCTGTTTTCATTTCTAACTTCTCTTTGACAACTTGCAAATCCTTAGTCTTCGTGTCTAACGTTTGTTCAATATTTTTCGATTCCTCTGTCATGACAACAAGCCTGTTGTCAAAATCACGCTGAGTTCGCCTCCTTTTCAGTTTTCCTCTACTCTCCTCCATTGCTCTTACACTTTGAAATGAAGTACTACTTTCTTGGTTTTGTGGTTTGGATTCCTGGCTGCTGTTGTCCAAAGAACTCTTTACTGTTTCAAACATAGATTTTACCGGTTCAAGAACGATAGCAGTACGATCCACATGTCCATCTGGTTCGGAATTGGAGCCTACCACTAGGAAATGTTCAGATTTCGTTTCTTCAACAGAATTATGCTCATCGTCAATGCTTCTACTGATGTCAGGATCATCAGTCTTTTCTTCACATATATTCAATTCCTCATCGGTTCTATCTTTTGTTACTTCTCCAAAAGAATTGTTCGACGACTCATCTCTACTTTCAGATAATGTTCTTGGTTGTTCTCCAGGTATTTCTTTACTAAAACCATCAGATTGATTTACATCAACTTCAGTCCTTCTCTGTACATCTTTCATATCTTCCTCTTGATCATCATCTTCAGTGGTATGTCGATGAAAATCGGAATTCCTCGAAGCTTCCATTATATTGGCATCTCTTAGTTGACCAATAGACGGGTTCAGTTTGGAGATGTTTTCTTTTGTTGTCAGAATTGCTGTAATTAACTCCGAAATTTCTTTGTTTTGTCGGGAATCTGTCTCAGACAGTTCTACTACCTGAGCTAAGAGCTTGTCTAAGGAAAACAATGTAATACTATTAGACAGTTGTTTTTTACAATTTTTATTTTATTTATCTATTTATTTTTTGGTGTCGAATTCTTTTCCTATGATCTTAAATGTGAGGCAATGAGATAGGACGACAAGAAAGCAATCAACCTCAACATCTAATTTATTTAAACAATTCAAACTGAGAAAGGAGCACATACACGGGCCCCCGCAAACATCAGAGTGGCATTTTTGTCATAGATGTAGGAGTGGACCTATATCTTAGAAATCTTACCTAATTTATTATCATCGGTCTCAGATGTTTTTCTGTAAAATAAAAACACATATTAAAGCAGTTCTTCATTACCTGAATACCCTTTTAATAACAAATACAAACATTTGTAGAAAAGTGAACGATGTTAAAGTTAGATGTAGTGGTAACTACAAATAAATTTGAAATAGAGAATCATGTATCTTTTGGCATTTAAGTTAACTAAAAAAGTGTCTATAATGAGTACAATTGACAATCAACAACAGTAAGCTCCATGAACATTATTTCTTTTATCTAATCCAGACATGTGCATAGTTTACCTCCATTCTTCCTCTGAATTTAGTCTCTTAGTGATGAACATATTTTCTTTTTGTACTATATTCATTTTCTCATTCACGTTCTTCAACTGAAAATGCATAGTTCTGGATAATGATTTTTTCTAACAATTGTGCAAATACGTTTACTAGAATACAATATAAATTTAACTAATTCCTTATATGGATATAACGAATTACGGATATAAATTTTATAGATCCCAGTGTGTTCGTTATAACCGAGTTTTACTTCACTTTCCAAAATCGTTTTGATGCATTTATTGCACTCATCTCTATTAATCAAGAATATCTCTCTCTAAAGTTCTAATGAATCGTGCAATTGCCCTAGTTTTCTTTAAGTAATGTGATCAAGAATTGATCTCTCTCTCGGGGAATAATAGAACAATTTCATCGTACCTGCTCAATGACTGCCTCCATATCTGGAAAATCTTCTGACCTTCCTTTCACCAAAAAAGAAATAAGTTCTAATTTCTGTTTCATAAAATAGTATCACCATTTGAAGTCAAAACACATTAATTAAGTAGCCAAGTTCCCATCAGCCCAGAAAGAATATATGTAAAAGTATGTAAATATAGCTTCATTATCGATTTTTATTTGAACTATTTTAGTTGTTTTAATCTATATATATATACATTGAAAATGTCTAATTAATCCAGAGAATGTGAATTTTTTTGCTTCCATTTACAAGTCTAAATAGTAATGAAAGTTACCAGTTGTGACTTAATTCAAATATATAGTTTAACTAGTCTAGGTATATAGTAAATGTATGCATTTGTTATTTTGATGATATTTCTTTCTACATGATTTTTTTGTAATTTGTAAATTAGAAGATAGATATACATGTATGTTATATGCTATAAATCTTATAAACACATTTGATTATTCGTATAAGTAAACATTATTAATATATTTTTTTTTATTTTTGAAATTAAACAAAACTACGAGTGGTTTAACAAGATATTAGACTAATAAAAAGTAAAAGTGATTTAGTGTTACGCAGAATATTTTTTATGTATATTATATTTTACGAACCTTGCTACGTTCAGTCAGTCAGTGAGTCCATTATAATTCCTGCTGATAATTTCAATCTAAATAATAGACGTTAATTTCCCCTACAGTTATTTAGGGAAATCTGCCTTCCGTTTGTTGAGCATTTTAAATTTCCTTATCACAAAGTTTCCCTTCCTAATTTTCACTTCGGCTACTGGTTCTAGAGCAGGATTTGTCCCCGGAATAGAGGATGTAAAGTAGGACTTCACTCTTGAAAACCATGCCTAAGATTCGATTTTCTGAAGGGCCGGGTGGGGTGGATTTTCTCTGTGCAATACTAATATATACCAAATTGAATATGTAATAACTGCGATTTCCCCCGGAACCCATCCACAATATAATTTCTTGACTATGCTTATGAATAATGGAACAAAACATATATGTTGCAAGTTTCCTTCTTCAAAGTGGCGACCAAAGGAAGTATGAACTCGAAAAAAGAAATAAATCTCATTTTTCTGAGTAACTGTCCACTGAATTGTCCCAATTATTGAAAATTTGTTAAATTGTGGTACATGTATGTACAGTATAGATCTAGCAAATTTACAAATGTTTCTGGCATGTATAGTTATTTTTTTTTGAAAGTGGGAAAAACGAGACAGATAATCAATATTCACAACATAAATGAAAATTTTAAAATGCCATTATTTTGCCCATTCTCGAAAACTCCTTCTTGAAATCTTTTGCCGTTTTGGGGTCGGGTGTGTTACATTTAATTTGTAACTTTTCATGACAAGAATATGTGAACTTAATTTCCGTGAGATTTTAACCATGCTTGAACAAAAGATGTGCGCGTGGCGTTGAAGGGGGAATCACTGATATTTCCACAGGAGGAGGGAGGGGGGGGCAATGACAAAATTACTCATATATCCACGTTGAAAAAGGGGAGATGTAACCGGCTTTCAATCATATGACAAAATCATTATGTCAAAGAAAGGGTTTCAGTATCGCACTCCGCTCCCAAAATCCCACACTTCGTGCTACATGTAGCATTTCTTAAGAAATTGAAATGATAAAAGAATAAAAGAGATACAAAGTAAAAATTTATTGTTTTTTTCTGTGTTTGTTTTTCAAAGTTTCCACCAAAAATTTATCAATCAATTTACTTTTATAAATAAAACCAACTTGACCATATAAAAATAATAAGACTTTTAATGTTTTGGGACAATTCAGTGGACAGTTACTCAGAAAAATGAGGTTGATATCTTTTTTCGAGTTCATACTTAGTTTGGTCGCCACTTTGAAGAAGGAAACTTGTAACATGTATGTTTTGTTCCATTATACATAACCATAGTCAAGAAATTATATTGGGGGTGGGTCCCGGGGGGAAATAGCATTTTATTACATAATTATTTAATTTGACTTATACTAGTATTGCACAGAGTAAATCCCCCTTCGTAAAATTGAATCTTAGGCATGGTTTTCAAGAGTGAAGTCCTACTCTACAGCCTCTATTCCGGGGATAAATCCTGCTCTAGAAACAGTAATCCCTGTTGAGATTCTGCTAGGCTAGATATTTGGACTGACGCCGTCGCAGAATCCCTGGACGACTACTAATAATTCATGTCTGGAAATTAAGTCCCAACTTCGGTCGACTATAGCAAGAATTATTCACCTTGACCACACTGCCGTTCGCTTCAATTAAGTCATTTAGTTGTTTATTTGACTCTCTGTCACTATTATTTCTACATAGCTTACCGTTTAGGCATGTAAATCCCAACATAAAAATATTCACTGAAATCTCAGTTCAAAATATGGCTCCCGTGACGAAATTGTTTACCTCCTCGAATAAAAGAGTTCCTATAGTCTGTTTTTACCCTATGTGATTCTGAACCAAGTATAATGTAACTATTGAACATCACATAGGATAAAAACAGACTATAGGTAAACAATTTCGTCACGGGAGCCATATTTTGAACTGAGATTTCAGTGAATATTTTTATGTTGGGATTTACATGCCTAAACGGTAAGCTATGTAGAAATAATAGTGACAGAGAGTCAAATAAACAACTAAATGACTTAAATGAAGCGAACGGCAGTGTGGTCAAGGTGAATAATTCTCGCTATAGTCGACCGAAGTTGGGTCTTAATTTCCAGACATGAATTATTAGTAGTCGTCCAGGGATTCTGCGACGGCGTCAGTCCAAATATCTAGCCTAGCAGAATCTCAACAGGGATTATAGAAACAGTACTAAGAGCAGATTTTGTCGAGTGTCTCTAATGACGTCACAAAAAGGGGAAGTAACTCTATTGATCAACGTTATTTTTAGCGACTTAGCTGAAGTGAAAATTAGGAAGGGAAGGCATACACTACATCACCAGTTTACCCCGAAGACCATTTGATTTGGGGGTCAGAAGTCAAACAGGACATACGATAATATTGACTGCTCAGTATTTTAATCTGACGTCTGAAACATAGGAACTTCTTTCTGTAATAATTTATCACTCATAGTAAAATAATAATACATGGGCACTTGTTTCTTTCTTATATTTTTATTTTCTTTTTTTCCATTTCTTCTATAAATTGTGAAATATTTGTCTATCTAATTAAAAACATGGGGAAGGGGGGGGGGGGGGTACATTGCTCATGTGTACCTACATTTCTCAACTTTTGTTTCTGCTCATTGCCTCTTGCACTTGATCTTTCTCTAATAATAATTTGATGATTCAGCCAGCTGACATGAATATAATTAGGATTGCTTTATTTTTAATAGACCTGTCTTTTAAAAAAAACACAGCAGAATATTTTTCTTTATCCTTTCATTCTTAACAATGTTAATGAACCTAAACTGTTTCTTTCTACACATATATTCGTTATACATGTATATGAGTCTCTGCTGTGCGTATAAAATACATGAAGCACTTCTTGAATAAGTAATACATATAGCAATAAACATTAAAGCTGAATGTAAATTACATGTGGTGCCATTTTTAGATACGTGCTATCTTTAAGTACTGAGGATACACATATGACTACCCAATACAGCATGTTCTACATGTAGTATTACAATGACAGAATCTTGACCTTGATACATGACATTTAAGCTTTAAATAAACAGTGTTTGTTATACCTTTAAAAAATTGTTCCTATACAAATCTATACGAAAAAAAAGTCTAACATTTTTAATGTTTTGCTAAGCGGGCATAAAAAAATCGATGTTGGACCGCTCGGAGAAATGTTGGACCGCTTATATCACAGAATGGGCGTAGCTTAATCTCATTTTCATTCGTTGGTGTTAAACAGTGACAGACCTGATGTTACATTACAGAATACAGTGTAAAATACATATATGTTGAAAAAAATAAAATAAAATGAAAGGTATAACAAAACATTTATTGACAGAGTTCTCGTGCAAAATATGTTTTGTCGGACCCTCGAACCAAACTGTCTGCCTTCGGCCTAACAGCCTCAGGCAGACAGTTTGGTTTTTGGGTCCCACAAAACGCATGTTGCCCTTGAACTCAGTCAATAAATGTATATTGTTTGCAGTTACCTACCAAACCCAATTTAAAAAAATTAATATCAAAAATTTTTTTTAATTTGAAAATTTAGTTTACAATTAAAAAGACAAAACACATTAAATAAAAATTGGTTGTTTATGAGGAAAAAATTCTTATAATTCACAATTCAAGTAAAATCTGAAAAAATCCAAGAATGGAGGAATAGATATTTACTTTTTCTAAAAATTGTGGGTTGGCAAATGCAAATGAATTTATTAATAATATGCAATTTTAAAAAACCCTTCAAAAATATGACAAATGAAACAAAGAGATTGACAATTTTTCAAAATGCTAATGCAAAATTTAATTATAAATCTTCGATCATAAATGAATTCCACAGTTAATACCTTTGGAGTTATCATTGCAGTGTACAAATGTAAAAGTCCTCTTACAATTTTCATTTACGATTATGAACACAGGTGGTTAATTGAAAAAAAATAGTTGATAAAATTTATTTTCTGCAGAAAGCTATTGATTAAAAAAACAAACAAACATGTAACTTAACTTAAAAAACACACTTGAACACTCTTGAAATTATTATGGTATTTTTTTTTACATGTCAGACAATGAATTTTAACAGTTTCAGTTACCATAGTTAAATATAATATACCTGTAGTAGTAAATTACATGTACTCATTCAAAAGTACAATCACCAAAACAAAACAAAAACAAAAATCATAAAATAAACAAGAATATATGTGACAGTTTAAATAAAATAAACTACCCTTCAAAAATTTATAATTGAATGATTATAAACAAATGCATGAATTGTTCAGACTCTGAGATTTTCCTGTTCCCTTTCAAATATATATACAGAAATACATATCAAAACAAGGTATAAGTTAATCTTCCAAACTATAAGATATTACCCATTTACAAAACATAAAAAAAATCAAACAAAATTAGAAATGAGGTCCACATAATAAAATGTATTTTCCAACAAATTTTACTCATTTTAGAGTTCAGTGAAACAGAAATTATATCCTTTTATATCATGAATTACATGTATATATAATTTATATTGACGTATATAAATTTGAAAAGAAATTTGAGCAACCCAACAACATGAAATAAGCAAATAAATAAATAAAGCAATATATACAACCTTCATGAGTGAAATTAAAAAGAAATATATGTAGCAATTTATATAGTTTAAATTTATGAAGTGTGCCTTCCACAACAAATGCCCTTAGACTAGTGTATACATGTTATCAATTTAATTACACAATCCAGCAAAAAATAATTAAACAGTTTAGTAGTGAACACAGATTTTGGTGGTAAATTGATACACAAAGCATTAAAATTTAACTTATGAAAAGTACATGAGAAACTTGCATATTTAACTAATGGTTAAGTACTTATAAATTTCTTGATTTAAAAATATCAAATTTATATAAATCACATTTTTTAGAATTCAAAACATATACATGTCACAGGTATGTCTGAAATGCTGGTAAATTCACCACAATTCATCATTTACTAACTTGTAATAGATATATTAATGATAAAAAATTTTTATGATTGAAAAACATGATGCATTTAAAAAAAAAAAAAAGAAAGAAAATTTATAAAAACATGTTCTCTAAAACCAAAGTGGTCCAACTGCCCCCCCCCCCCCCCCCC
>PRKT01000314.1:199367-215810 GCA_003671525.1 Saccostrea glomerata
ACCCCCCCCCCCCCCCCCTCTAAATATTTGAACACATCAGTCATATATATTTCACTGCAAATAACAATAGATAAATCTACATCGAAACCAACAGCAACAATCATATTGGGAAGCTGTCTGGCAGAATGACGACTGTCAATCCATGCTTTTTGATGTCATTTTCGTAGCCGAGCGAAACTCCCATGTCAATACACGGACCATAGGTTGATACCAGGTTTACGGTATCATTCATAATTTTCACTTCCGCAAAGCCGCTTCTTTCTCTTTTGGTCAAGCGGATCACCCTCAGTTTGAAGGGAACCAGATTCCCTAAGGCACTGACAGGGGAGGGAAGCAGATCCAGCTCGTTAGGTTTTCTGTTTTGGTATTTCCATTTCAGAATGGCTCCATATTTTGCTGACATGTGTGAAGGCGTTTGGAAATAATGCTCCCAGAAGGTGGTGGTGTTGAAAGTGGTACCACAACGTTCGGTGTAAATTCTTGGGACGTAATTCTTGAACTTCTTGTCTTCAGGTGGAATCTTGACTCCCAGGCCAAAAGAGTGGTACTTGTAGCTCATGTAGAACTTGGGAAGGAGTAGCATGACAAAATCCTGCAGCTCTTTCATCTTTACGATCTTATCTATATCGTCGGGAGAAAGCATTGGGGCTCGGACACTGCCAAACAACTTGACGATATCATCTCGTAGAGTTTCCTGTACCGGTCGATCATAGGCCTTCATCCACCTTATTATTGCCTGGATGATGTCCATTTCCGACTTGCAGACTATGGCACCAGAATCCAACACTAAACTCAGCTCACTAGTTTCCAATTCCACCAGTTTTCCACTGTTGTTGAAATGCTCGAAATTATGGCTTATGTACGTAATGCACTTATCATACAAGGCATCGACATCATATTTCAAAGAAAATCTAAACCATGGAATGGCATTTTCACTACAGACTTCTTCAACCATGAAATCAACGCAGAGGGAGGCTAGATCTTTCACCAGATACTTATCAGCCAATAGCCCGAGTGGAATGACGTTTTCCTCGTTCAGTTGTACCTTCCAGGTGTAGAGAAACTCCAGGAATTCTGGGAAAACTTCCTCACAGTCACCCGTTTCCTCTAAATGAAGATCAGAAGTAGAACACCAGACCTGAAAAAGATATCAAACTTATTCAATGGAAATCTGATTTAACACAGTATCGGGTGTTTTCTATAAGCAATCAAATATCATCAAAGCATGTTCTGTAAGACTGTATCATTTATAACATCACTCTTCTGCATATCACTGCACATATTCGGAGGAAATATTACAATGTACTCGGAAATTTATGATTAAGTAAAAAAAATTTAAAATACAGTATTCTTGAAACATTGGACTGCTGAACATCATCATAACCAATGCAGCACTTGTCTCTGATCCAATACATCATTTTACAACCTGGACAAGAATGCCCCAAGTCTCAAAGTCTGGTTTTGACTTTGACTTGGAAACATAAAAACATTAATTTTAGAAAATAATAGCCACAAATCCAAGAACTTAAGTTAGAGAGTCAGGGGCATAATATGCAAACAGGTTATTGGAAAAATAACTTGTAAAGCTTATTTTACAAACACATTTTTTAATGGAGGACAGTAGCAAAGAGAGGCAACTCATAGTGACAAAGAAAATAATTCATTTGAAAACAGTATAACTGTATTGTTGACAATAACCTGTTTGCCTAAAGCCCCTGACTTTTAAATAAGCGTGATTAATTAAGCATGGACAGGAAGATTTCTTAGGTTCTGCATTTTCACTTGTTTCATTAACATCATCTTGCATCAGATTCCATAGAAAATACCTGCCTCTAGCCCAATACTTTTAACCCCATACCTGATTTTGTTTTTGAAAAATTATTTTCAAACTAATTCTTGACTGGGGGTTGTAATATACAGCATTCCTGACTCTCTGCGTACATAATGCATGCAAGGCCTAGAAAAAGAAATATGTTTCCACTTTCAAGCTTAGGGGTACATATGGATTATATACCGTATGCATTTTTTTTTTTATTTGTTAATTTCTTCAAACATAATGTCAACACATGGTCAATGTCAAAATTTTATAAGTATTCTTGACAAAAGGACTGGTGCTTTAAAGAATTTCTGTGTCAGACTTGAATATAATTAACATTCCAAATGTTTTTACTTTGATGAAAATAAAGAAAAGAAAATTCAGATCCCTACTGAAAAACATTTAAAGAAAGCAGAAATAAAGGTCAGTGTTATATCTTAGGGTAACAGGTTAGTGTGTTAAGTGGAAACATATTTTTCTTTCCAAGACTCAAGGTTTGTTACCAGATTTGTGGGAATTAAGAGACAAGTTCAAAACTGATGGAAAAAAAGAAAATTTTTACCACCATGTTAATACTCAAGACTTACAGATGAAAGCATTGTTTGAAAGACTTCACTGGCACTTGCCAGAACGATGCGATGGCCGAAGTAGGTCGTGTCCCCAACTGTGATTCTAACGTCGCTGAATTCCTCGTTACAACAGAAAACCCCGTAATCTGGTGGTTGGGCGCCATTCATTGGCTTTCCAAACTTTTGCATAAGGCGTTGTCCGTATTTCAGAGAGGAAGATGAACCTTCCATCATGTCAAAACTCTGTTTCAATGTAAAAATGTGTGTTTAGAAAATCATTTGATTCTATAAATGTTGGAAACAACTAGAATAATTCCTTTTTGTCAATACACTAGTTTTATACCAGGTCCAGTACATAACAATCTCTTGATATAGCTTTAAATAGCTATATAGCTTTATTATTCATAAGAGCTTTATTTAGCCATTTATATGAAGTTTTTCAGAAAATGTACGTTTAAAGTTTTTTGTTAGAAATAAATAAAAAGTCCCATGTATTTCATTTTGACTCTTCATATATGTACTATGGTCTATCAAAACAACAATTGACTTCAAAGATAGTTCTAACATTGCAGCTTTTGAATACTTTTAAGGAGGAACAGGACCTTTCGCTGAAAAAAATCCTGTCAATGAATTTTTTTCGTATTTTTTATATCACTAATTTAATATGTACTTAACATTTTAAAACGGTCCTGTCATGGGATTTCTTGACTTATTTAAAAGATAAGACCCACAAATACCGCACTGTTTAAAGTTTGCATGGAGTTTAGATACTTCATGTTTACGGGCCCATAACGAAGTCCAGAATGCGAATTTTTACGCAAAAACGATAAATATGATAGATAACACTAGATACTCAAATATTTCAGAATATTCATAGTGTTTAAATTATCTGAAAGCAATTGTTTTAATTTTATATAGTATTTGGGTGGGATAATTTCTGCTTTTTTCAAGGCAGCTTCAACGACAAAAACCTCATTTGGAAAAAATTCTGTCAATAAATATTTCTAAATTTATGATTGAATGTTAGTCCTTCATCGTTATTATTTATTGCATAAATATCACAGGGTGAAGCTTACCTCAACATCGCACAGGACATCGTTGAATTAGACGTAAGCATGATAAAAACGCTTCACGTTTGTATTTTCCGAGTGCGGAAAATCAATTGTGACGTCACACGAAAACATAAACTTTCAAAATTATCTATGAAGAGAGAATCTCTTCTACTAAACACGTAAAAGTATTAATTAAAAAAATCTGCTTCAAAATTTATCACGATACATTGACTGTGACCTATTTAGTATGAAATAAAACTGATCATGACTGGTATGTGTACTTGATCTCGCGGCACTGAGAATTCACACACTACGTCTATGACGTCACTGACGTCAGACTGCAGGGTAAAGAGAAACAAATGCGTGGTTTGGACAATTTCACAATATCTAAATGATGGCAAGATATTTAGGAACTTTAATAATAATAATTTCTAAAATTAAATGTTAAAAAAAAACAATTTGAGAATTTGGAATAAAATTACACAAGAACTGTTGATTTTAAGAACGTTTAACATGTATATCATCAACGATTATGACGTAATATGTCTTTTTAGTCATATGACATGTGTCCTGTCTCCCCTTAAGAAATTAACCCTCTCTGCACTGTACACTAAAGAGTTCTGATTCTATGCTATATTTCTGCACTTAAATCTCAATTTAAAAAAAATTACAGTATATTACTCAATTTGTTATCAATTCCATTATTCTTAACATTTTAAAAGGCCAGGATAAATTAATTGAACACATGTTTTACATGTATTATCTCTATGGAAGTAAATAACAATAAAAAGTTATTTCTATTCACTGCTAGCTACCATGCTGTGTTTGAACAATGTTGAACATTCTTCCTTGGGGTAAAACTAAAAAGCCATATACCAAATAGTTAAAATTAAATAGTTAGGCTCAACCTTCAAACAATACATTTTTAACAATGCAAGAAAAGAATTTCTATTGTTAGAGCAACTGTCCACTACTGGCACTAGTCTACCCGGTGTGCGTTGAGGCATAGATAAGTATCATTGCTTATCATTGTACTGAATTATTATCAATCAATTATCTTGTTGACTATAACTGGTCTCCTTTATAAATTCATTGCAGAAGTAACTATCAATATTGCCATCCTGAAAAATAGCAGTTTAGTACCAAAATCATCGACATTACAAACCAAAATGATTCCGTTACTTAACAGATATTTTTCAAATTATGTATGTATATTAATCAATGTAAAATATATGGCCACAATCCGTGTTTTTTTATGAAAAATGCCAACAGTTGCCCGAGGGTATTTATAAAACAACGTTGTGAACATTGGTCATCGCCGCTCAACCGATCTCTCCCTACCCGAATGTTAATTTTACTTAACTAAGGAAAGTTTTTTTTTCTCAATTTTTTAAAAAAAAACTTAAAGTGTGACTCAAATAACCTGTGTGTCCATTAAAAATTTGAAATTTCTTCCCTCCGTGTTTAAAAACAATAGCCCGCCTTTGTGATTTTGAACTTTAGATTAGATAAGTCGTACAGCAAATATGCTGAGTTCGTGAGTTTGACATTTCAAATGTACATATGGTAAATAACAATTAACACGAAAGAGAAAATGATATAAAAAAAGTATAAATTTTATATTCCTGAACATATGTTCAAAGAATTTAACATTTTTAAAACGGAAAATTATCAAACCTGTATTATGCAAAATATTTATTCCGGAATTTAACATGTCGGTTTTCACTTTTAGGAACAGATCGACTTGACTTGATCAATAAAACGTTTTCAAATTCCGCGTTATGTTGCTGAGCAGACAGTAAACATCAAGGTATGGAACTTCTCTTCTTAAATAATTCAAATTACAGTTAGAAAACACTAGAGTAGGCTTGTCCTTGTAATTAGAACTGTTATTTTAATAAAATGGCCACATAATTACTTGGTTTTTTCATTTATGGTAATTTAACATGGTTCTGGAAAGATCCAGGTGAGAAGTACCAACCTTTTGTTTAGCATCCAGGCCACTATTGTAGTTTTGAATGATCAGTATTTTGTAACTGTTTAAATGATAATACCTTAGATGAAGACAGTTCTTATTTCTGTCTACAGTCAGTGCAGGCATTTGTTTCATAATATGAAAAAGAAGATAATTTTTTTTCCCAAAATCCATGAAGTAAACATGGCTATGCAATTATTTTGGTTCGTTTTCTTAGATTGAAATGGATTTTATGGTTCATGGTTCGCCAACACCAAGAAATCATGAGCGAGCTATTCCAGGAAGTGCACAGAATCGTCCAGGGAGTGGAAGGCCGCCCAGTGCAAAACCAACAGTTAACAGAAATCCCATCACTGTAAGGGTTACATTAATGGTCAGGATTGTCCCTATGATCCTTGTGACTGGGAATTTCCCCACTACCGTATAATCCCTATTAACCGCCCCTGCCCCTATAAGCGCCCCCTTAGGTCTTTTTCAATTGTCATGATCATGATGATTGTAAGAAAATAAGGGCCCCCTGTACAGTGATTAGAATTATCAAGAATCGTATCAAAAGTCTACCAAAATTTGAAGGAAGTGAAAATGAAACTTGTTTTTATTATCCAATATCTTGGTGGAAAATGATTAATTTAGCATAATGTGGGTGGATTATCTTCATTTAACATGTTTAAAGTAAACTTAGACATTGTTTTAGAGATTCTTTAAATTAATTTTTTTTGCAATTTTCTAAGCGCCCGGGGCGGTTAATAAGGATTATACGGTATTAATGATGTAACCCCCACCCACTCCCCTCCCCGATATTTGGTATTGCATCCTCTTAAGTTCTGAATTAGGAGAGGAACCCCAGATCTTCTACTTTGCAAATGTTCCTTTGTGTTCTATTTCTGAGGGACAACCCTGAACAGTTTTCATTGAATTTTCACTTGTACAAATTAAAGTTATGACTACTTATATTTGGAAAGGAGAATTTTGGGGTCAACTTGTGCACATGTAGTATATATGTACTTTTGTCAACCTGATAAAATTAAAATGTCCTGACCAATTTAATTTACAGGGCCTTATCTGACAAATGATAAAATCAGTTAACAATTTGTTTATATTTAACATGTTTCCGTGTTGTCAGAAAATTATGGTACATTTGTTAAAAAATTTGAAAAAGATACATGAATAGAGGGAAAAAAGTTAGTTACTCCAACTAAAGGAGGTAATATTAATGCTACAGAATGTGAAAGACATCAATAATATTTACTACACTGTAATAGTTAGAAGATAAATCTTTCTTTATATATGATAGTATATAAACATCCATATATATAAATTTACCAGACTTCATAAAATCATGAGGTTTTCTGAGTCTGTTTTTAACATTTTTTCAGGGAGAGGAGAAACCTATTAGTAAGCCTGAAGATAAACCCCCCAGTAGACCAGACAGCAGACCAGCTGGGTAGGGATCTAAAGTCAGATTAACAATCTAAAGATTCTTTTTGTATTGTAAAGTATTTTTATACCCCCCACTTGAAACTCCTCTTATACTACTGAATGAAATTTAATGAAACTTTCACAGAATCTTTATTACATATTGCCATTATGCACCTTCTATTTTACTTTTTTATTCGACACGTATTTTAGGTTTTCCATAGCAAAACATGGACATTGCCTTATATATGTTTACCTATGATGTCACATATAGAAGCTTCTGGATAACATTTGATAGGAAGAGTTATTCCTCTTTTCACATAACTGTAAAACAATATATAGCAACACATAGACATTATGGGAGGCGGGGGGTATCATTTAGTGAGCTCATTGCTCACAGTACCTCTAGTATTGTTAAATTTGAGAAGGGAACTTAATATTTTTAGTTCAGCTCGACAAAGTTCGTTATCCCTTACAATGAAGTTGGCATATGGGTTTTTAAATGCATGTTCATTTAAGTGTACCTTTGTTTGGTCTTACATGTACCAAACTTGCATTAAATAATGCATCAGAGGATGAACATTACCAAACTCACTTTAGATACTGGTAATAACCTGCAATTTTTAGATTTGATCATGCTGTAACCAGGTTAAAGTTTGGGGTCCAGATTTGTTCCAAAATAGATGTAATCATAATTTTTAGCCATGGATTGGGAAATCACACAAAATGCAGAAAGTCCAAATGACAGGATTTTTAAAGTAAATTAATATATAAAATATTCAAATTGGTTACATTTACTAATTTCAAAATCAAAATATGCAGGTCAAAATGTTCTTACCATTTCATAAATTTTGAAGAGTAGAGCCTAAAACAATCCAGTTATGGTGTTTTCTCATTCCCTGCTTGGTCTTACTATCAATTTTCAACCTTTCACCTCAAGGTCTCAAAAATAACTCTCTCTAAAAAAAAAAAAACTATATTTAATGACATATCCTATAAGTACTGAAAATAATTCTTTCTAAAATTATATCCTAAGATCCCATCACGTTCATATGCCACACAACTGATCCCTTAATCATGTGTTAATTGACCGACAATAGTGTCATTCTTTGATATCACAGCCAGGAAGTCAAAGGGGCAATACATGTATTTAATTTTCTTAACACCTATGAATGACCAGTGCCATGAGTATGTTGTTGACAATTTAGGATTAACAATTACTGTAAAATTCAATAAATATTCTTGTGGGTTCAGGGGTACACCACAGCTTGGATATGCTTAACAAATAATAAACAGATTAATCAGGAATGTTTTGGCATTTGTGGGATTGGATCCACAGTCTTTGATTACCTAAAGTTAGTTTTCCTTGCCTGTTTTATGAATTTTTCTTATGAAAAAGAATACAAGAGTAGTATGAAGAAATTGATATCAATATGAATGTCAATTTTTTTTTTAAAGAAATGATAACGAGAAAAATATTCAGATATATGTTGTAATATTTTTATGTTGACAGGGTACCTGCTCTGAATCTGAAGGCTTTCCAGCATGAAGAGTATACAGTGTCCAAACCAGTGGAAATGATAGATTATCCAGACACAGGGAGGTCTGGGGTGTCCACCATAAGGTGTGAGACCAAGTCAATTATATTCCTCAATAAATTCTAATGCATATTAACAAAAAACATTCAGTAGATTCTTGGATCGGGAGATGAAACAATGTTAAGATGACAAAGTTTCTAAACTTAATTGTAATACATGTACTGTTAATCACGTTTTATTCAGGAGAATTTTATTTTCATGTTATTACACAAGACAGAAATTTTATTCTTGCATACATAAGTATTCCTAAAGATTATATAGAGCAATAACCAGAATTTGTGAAAATTTTGTCTAGGTTATAAACAGTTAATGAATATCTCGCAAAAATAAGGTGTTGCAAAAAATTAATGATCTACAGGTCTCACTGTTTGAGAAAGTATCTTAATGCATGTTCACTTGATGCAGACAGATTTTGAATGGGGAGAAAGTGTATAATTTTCAATTTACATGGATCATGCATCTACAAAACTTTGGAACAGAAACTGAAATTACTTTTGAATAATAGAAATTTTAAATGATTTCATTTTGCTTACATCACTGGGTTGTTGATATGCAAAAATTAGTGTTTTATTTGTGGAAAATGAAATAACACTTCTAATGTTTACAGCTGGGGTACCCCTTGTTCAACAGCCAGAAATAACATGGACAGACCCTCCAGCAGAACAGCACATAAGGTACAGTCAAGCCTTGTTATTTAGCAATAAAGTAGGCTATAAACTAGACACAAATTCAAATGTTCAAAGATTTGAGAGATTGAGATAAAAAAAAAAGAAGAATCAGGACTTGCTAGTTGCTTGGATGTATTCATGGTGACAAGAAGATGTTTTTTTTTAGATTTACATGTAATGTATGAGGAGATTTGAATGTTGCTTTTCATAAGAGCTTAAGAAGATGTATAAGTGTTGAAAGTTGAGGCAAAGCAACAGGGATTTTTTTAGGGTCTCTCAGGGGCCGAAATTTCGGCCCCATTCCCAATGCTGAAAAGTGCATGTTTTTCCCAAAATTATAGCTAAAAATTCCCAATATGAAAAGAAGTATTCAGTTGTAAATTATTAAAATAAAATAATGAAAAAACGTGTTTTATGTTCCCTATGTGCGGCATATGAGCCGTCCGAGGAGACCCAAAAATTTGAAATACTATGGATGTTTTTAAAGCAGGATCAAATTATTAAAATTTAAAGTTGGGATCGTTATTTTTAAAATAAATTAATATGCATCATGGCAGTCTCCAGTTTGCCTCGGACGGTAATTTTCAGGCTGGGTTGAATTTCTCTCGAGTCTTATTCTTATAAACTGGTCAAACAGTACCGATTTATCACTCATCAGGAATAAACCTACTATCAAATTTTATTTTTATAAACGAACTTCTTGTATGAAGGTAAAAGAGCTAGGTGACAATGTATAAAAATAAATTAAAAATTTTATCATACCCTGTGGCTTTGCCATTTTTAAGCTTCTGAACTTCAACAGCCGCTCTATTATTTTATATCAGTAGAGCTGATTGAAGCTAGTTTCATACAATAAAAGATAAAAAAAGATTAAATAGTTGATTTTTTCTTGTTTTTTTCTTTATATTTGTCTGAAGATATTTTTCCCAATTTCAACTAAATACGGTTACCGCTATTTTTCCCAATCTTGACGGACCCGGCCCCTGAGATCAAAAGGTAAAAAAATCCCTGAGCAAGCAAAGTCTAGTGTCTTGACAAAAAGTAAAGCTAAATTCAATACAAGTAATTTATTTTTTCACTTGCGTTTTTCATCCACAGAGCAGCAAGAGTGTACGACCTGACAGTGTTCCTGGTTTGTACTTTGGATACACTGACGACAACAAACAGAAATCAAAAGTACACAAAGAAAAACAGGTATTGTACATGTAGGTCAAGAGATTTTAGCCAGCAGATGGTCTCATGTAATTATGTGTACATAAAATTTATGCAAATGAAAAGAGATTTACAGTATTTTACTGCATGTTTCTTGTATTATAAGTCATGGAATAGAATGTTCATCTTTCATTTCTAAAAAACACTACAAACTATCAAAAATGAAATAATAAACAGTTGAATTTATAAAACATATTAAGGCCCATACTCTACAGGCATGTACATTAGGTCATTAGCTTTAATGATTGTCATGTCTTGGATATTTAGACATCCATATTGTATGCCTCACAAACACATACTTTACTGGCAATCTCCGATGTTGATGAAAAAAATTAGTGAGATTTTAACATAACTTTTGGTTGCCTTGAAAGGGCTGATTTGTCTTAACTCTGCATGTCTGGTAGTAGTTGTGATTCTCTGGATTTTCTCCCTTGGACTGCAGGCTAATGTATTTGGAATGAAACTCTATGCTGGCATAAAAAAAATCTGTTTTATACAGATGGATGTTTTTAATCATAAGTAATACCATGTTGTATGGTTTTCTATTTATAGCCCACTGCCTGGGACAAGAACCCGTGTCCAGATGACTTGCCCCCTCCCTCAGAACGATATAAAGAAATGTACCAACAGTATATTGATGATATGAAGCAATCTTATAGAGCCAAGAATCAGTCTGTCTCAGAGGTTTGTGTCAAATATTTATTTTGATTCAGCATAGTGAATGCATATAGAGATATATGTTCTTGAATCATTCTGTCTCCAAGGTTTATCTCTAATGCACATTGAGCTTCCTTGTCAAACACTGATGTTTTGAATATTAATACCAGAGATGTTCGAGGTGTGTTGGCAGTTCAAATCAAATTGTTTTTTTTGTTTTTTACCCTGGTTATCTGGAATCCTTGGATATCTAATAGTTAAATCTTGATTAGGTTGAGTTTGAGGTAACGATGTTTGACTGCATTACAGAATTTTGATTTCAAATTTCAATTGATAGGAGGATGTACACAAAGAAATTGCGGCTGTGAAAAAATCTCGTCCCAAAACTTACGGCGAGATTCGCGATGAGGTGGAAAAAGAGAGCGCCAGGTACGAGGAACCGGAGGATATCCTGGACAAGAACTGGGCCGCGAGGAAATCCTACTCCACTCAACAGATGATGAAAATCATGGATGCCGTAAGAAAGATCATAATATTGTTTTTAGTATTTTCACATATGAAATATTAAATTTTTTTATTACATGTAACAAACTTGTTATTATGTATTGAATTTCTTATACATGTATAACTTGGCTGTTATTATGGCATCAATATTTCTGCATGATTTTTTAAATTCATGTAAATACCAGTGTTTAGGGCTCAATATTAATGATTGTCTAAGTCCAGTACTAGTTCATTTTATGGTTGGATAAGTCATTCTCCAGAAACACTTTGTCCGATAGGACAGATGACTTTTTGTAACATCATAATATATACATGTACATACAGTGCTTGAATAAGATCCTTAAAATCATCCTTTATTTATTGTCCTAATTTTATTTTTTCCAGGAGGAATTAATAGAATTTAACAAACAGCAGAAATTAATTGAAACTGTGATGATAGACCAACTATCAAGGTAGTTATACCTTCATTAGAAATTTTAAAACTTTACATGTATATTAAAAACTTAAATGTAAAGAAAACTTTGGAGAAAGAAGAATATTGGGGGAGGGGAAGGAGAAGAGTTTCCCTAGTAAGTTTATTACATGTAAGATATTGTTCCATTGCATTAAAATACAAATTTAATGAGTTGGAATCCCAATCTATATACACCCCATCTACCCACCCACCCTTATTGGAAAAGACAAGAATTGTTTTTTTTTTTGTGCATGTAAATTTCAAGATGCGACTACTGTTAAAGCTGCAATTCCTATAGTAAAATCTTCTTGTACATATTTTTTTTGTTTAGGCCTGTTATTAGTGATCCAGAACAGAATATAAGAACACCCGTCCCTAATGATACCAGGCGAGCAAGGGGAAGTAATCGATATCTTCACGACTCCAGGTACCCAGGATATTGATATAAAACTTCAGATCTTTAAATCACTGAAAGTTGAAAAAAAGAAAACATGAAAATTCTACTTGTTTTTTAAAATATGGACAGATCAGAAATTGGATCTGGAGTAAAAAATATAGTTTATAGATTTACATGTAAAAGCTGATATTTTTATTTTATAGAGTTTTTTTTAATTTCATCATTAAATCAAGAAGTAAGAAATGATTATGATTAAAAGTATTATTTTAATATTGAAGTTGATAAATTTTAATTAAGAGTCAGAACCAGTGCCACTGCCACAGAAAATTTATTGTCAAAACGGGTCCGCTTTGGTGCTAGAATTCTAACAAGGTAAGATTTGTTAGAACTTTTTAATAAGATAAGAATTAAGTTACTGACCACTCTGAAATTTTTTTTTATAGATAACTATGAATTAAAGTATACAATCTTTACACAGGTCTGGATGATTTCTAAATAGGGAAGTCAAGAACGATAACCGAAAGTTGCTATAAATGTACATCAAGTACACATAATTATTTTTCTATCCAATCAGACAACAGCATTTTTACACACCCCAAAACATATTTTAAAAGAACAAAAAGATAACACTTGCTTTTGTTTTTTTCCTCAAAAAGATTTTTTAACAAAAAATCTGTAGAAGTAAGATGAAAACTTTTGAAGTATGAGGTATTCCCCACATTTTTACCATGCAAAACCTTGATATTTTTATCTCGGTAAAGAAAAAAAAATTGCATGATAGAATGTAATCGTTTACAGAGGTATAGATCGCACCAGCAAGTTTTTATCAAGTTCAATTATAACATTTACCAGAATATATTATAAGATGGTAAATATAATTTGGCTTAGCCGTCCAATTTTCATCGATAATGCTTAAATTCCATGTTAAAGATCAACTCACACAAGTGTTTATCGTACGGAGTATACACATAATTATAGTTTTGCATTATCACAGGTTTCATGAGCGCCGAATACTTAGCTATGCAGACTTTAAATGGGCATAAGGAAAGGGGTTTAACGTGGAGAAAAGAGAATTCTGTAATTATACATGAATGCGTTTTATCCAAATATCTTACCTTGCATATATATCAGAAACTGCATGGACTACTAGTATTCTGTAATAAACACTCAAAAATAATAAAGACTGTTATCTTTTCGATAAGATTTTTATGTCAGGCTCTAAAAACTAAAAATTTACCATATTTATATCAATTTTTTAACGTAAGTAAACTTTTGGGATTACTAACTTCTTGAGACAGATTTTTTTATCCCACTTAAAACGTATTCCAAGCTTTCAAGTCGTGTTTGTTCACGGTAGAATTGTCATAAATATTATATTATTCCCAAATGCGCATTAAGTTTACAAAAAGTTGTTCTAAAAAAATCTTTTGAGCAAAAAACTTAAAAACCACGTGTTTTATTTATTCTCTCATGGGTTTGTCTAAATGCTGTTATCTGATTGGTCAGAGTGATTAGTGCCTTGTTTATTCTGTGTATTAATAGCAATGCACAGTTATCGTTCTTGACTTCCTTATTTAGAAATCGTCCAGACCTGTTACATGTTATATTTCTCTGTATTGTGGTCATATTTGTATTTATTTAAGAGATAAGGTGTCATTTTTTGAGTTTTATTGGGATGTAAAACGCCTGAAGGGCTTTATGGAAGATTTGATTATGTGCCAACCCATTTTACATCCCAATAAAACTCAAAAAATGATACCTTATTACTTTTATTTACATTTGTGACTTATTCATACTTTAAATTTGCCTGATTGTTTCTTTTAACGTGTGAAATGCATTATTTTTCAAACCCAACGTCATATATGTAATCCACTGAACGCGACCCTTTATGACGTCACTGAGAAATTACGTCGATCGTTTATCGATACGCACATCTATGACCTCTTGACCCTGTACCTGTATTTATACAGTTATAAATACGTTTGCTTTCAGTAGTGTTATATAAACGAAAACATTTGCAAATGTAAATATTTCAAATTACATGAACAGAATCAAAAGATAAATTTATAATTACCATTTTATATTATAGAAATGGACATGATGCTTTAAGAGAGCTAACTGGTTTTTATTTCCATGTAGACAACACACTTACAATATATGAATTTAGACAATTTGGTAAAAGGTAAACATTATATTTTAAATTATTTGAATTCATTTTAGAGTTAAATTTTATCAAAATAGTAAAAAAAATTTAAAATAAAGAAAAAATATTAAAAAGATCATAAAATAATAATAAAAAAAAAACGAATACCGATTTTTAAAAAAATGATATATAAGTTTCCCCCTGATTCTGTACGTTTAGTGCTAAAGCATTGCCATTAATAAAGAGAGGCAAATACAAGCACCTGACAGGAGGCAGAAAGAATGAGCCATATACACTGTTTGATATATACTCAGTAAGTAATCAAATCAGAGGTAAATTTAAAATTTAGACTGTCTAGTTCTTGTTCTCTAAATGATATATCAAAAAGTTGAATTTAATGCCATTGGTAAGCTTTACAGTTTATGATATTTTATTAGAAATAACATTAATAGGGAAAATTTTATAACACATTAGTTTTGATATGATTGTGCATATATGAATTTAGGGAGCCAACCTGATCATTTCCACAGAGGGCCAGCACTCTCTACCAGACACGATGAAGAAAGCTGACCACGTGTACTTCAGAGTCACAGATGTGGATGAGGCAGCAAAACAGGATCTCATGTATGTATACAAACAGTTTTGAGCTGTTTTTACTCCATCAATAGTGCTTTTTTCTGCAAAGGATTGAGAAGAATTTCTCCGTTTTCCAGCAGTGGTTGATATGCCACCTTTTGCTCCCTTATTGTAATCACATTTATTTAGTGCAATAGTTCTACAGCTAATATCAATCCCGATCAGAATTAAGATAAAGAAAAAACAACAGGAAAAAAATTGAGGCTGGGTTTCAAAAAATCAGGCTGGGCTGGGATGAGAATCTGTTAATTTATTTAATATAGTGACTATCTTAACTTCTGAAAAAACATTGTATCTTTACAGGGCTAATGATATGCCAACCACCTACAGACAAGGTTTACAGAAATCCATTGATTCAGACATTCAGAAAGTGGTGGCTGCTGTCCAAGGTCAGTATTGAAATATCAAATTTGTTTTCAAGTACATGTAATTTCTTAGATACCTAAATGTATGTGAAAAATCAATTATGGATATGTACTAGCATAAAATACTTTAAATAATTTACAAAACTAGAGGCCTTGGCAAAAAATGTCATTATTGGTGTTTGCTTAAGAAGATTGTACATGTACTTAAAGAACTTTTCAAAATCTCTGCAATGTAAAAAATCCCCCCCCCCACATTTTGAACCCCTGTACAAGCACACTACTATATCCCCTCAAATTTTGTAATTTTAGTTTAATAATTATATTGTTTCAAATGTATGCTCTTTTAGCTGAGGTTCGAGAGAAGATCAGTAAGAGAGGCATTAAGACCTACACAGGACTGGGGCGGTACTATAGGGAGAGAGACGAGAGGGGGGACGGGGTTATGTACAGGTTCCAGCTAGAGAAAGGGCTGTTCACATTCCACATAGATCTCGACCCAGAGGTAAATGGGATTTAGATTTCCTAACTTCTGTACTTTGATTTTTTTTTTTATTATCAATAAAGCATTGTTTTACAGTTGGTCAGATTGTTGTAACTAATGAAAAAAAAAAATATTTCTGACGAAAGTTGTTCTATGTAAAATGTTTCCACTTTTAATTCATTGATAAGAATTACATTTATTTCATTTATTAGAGTTGTATTCTTTAAACAAATGCTTATATATAAAATCTCTAAATGTTTTTTTTTTATTGTAGTTACTGGATGCCATTTTTGAAGCGTTAGATGTAGATGAGACAGGAGAATTAGACTACAGTCTGTACATGAGGGAGGTCCTAGGACAGATGAATGAGTATCGCAAGTCTAAAGTCAGAAAGGTAAAATTAATATCTAGGCCAGGGCTCAAAGTGTAGAAATGTTAAGAAATTGAAAAGATGCAAATTCAAAAACAATGATTGGTTTTAAAAAATTAAAATAACCCCC
>PRKT01000314.1:216177-271177 GCA_003671525.1 Saccostrea glomerata
CCCCCCCCCCCCCCCCCCCCCAAAGAAAAAAAAAAGAAATCAAAGAATTAAGATTTGTATCATTAAATTCTTATGTTGAATGTGATGTCAGCAAGTTAAAAAAAAAAACAGGAATATTTGAAACCTTAATTTATTAAACCTGGAAAATTTTTTATATTTCATAATATTTGGTAGAAATGCAATGGAGCTGGCATGAACTGATCTGTAATTTGAATGAATTTGAGTTCCAAATCTCCAAATCTTTTCTTTCATTAAGGCTTTTAAGAAGTTAGATTCCAGTAAGAGTGGTCGAGTCACAGTAATGGACATCAGGAAATACTTTAACAGTAAATTCCGCCCTCCTCCACAAGCAGGTTTGTACATGGATATTTTAATGATACACATTCAGCAATATACAATACCATATGGTAGATTTTGTGTTAAAAAGATATACAGTACAGCTCACGAGTTTCTGCCGGATTCCACCGGCCACGGTGGACCAATGTTCCACGCTTTTCCGTGGAACTTTAGAAACGTCGGCGTCTTTGAAGTTCGGTCTCCGATCCACGGTGTGACACGGTGCGTACACGGTGTGACACGGTGCGTACACGGTGTGACACGGTGCATAAAAATTGCAATAATGTTCCTCCACGGTGTGCACACGGTGTGACACGGTGCCTAGAAAGTGCGGCAATGTTCGTCCACGGTGCGACACAGAGTTAATCCACGGCGCGAGTCGGTGTGTCAGCACGATGTAAAACGGTGCATTTTTTCTAATTCTGCTTAAAATGTTGTATGATTCTTTAATCTTCAAACAAATCACTCAAAGCAGGTCTATATATATAATCAAAGTAATATACCAATGTCCAATGCACGTTTTTGGAAGACATGTTCAAAGAAAGAACATTGTTGGTATTGAATGATTAAAAGAAATATCACAATAGTTTATTGTTTTAATTTATTAAGATAGTATAGTAATGGATAATACATTATTCTAATGTGTTTATACTTCTTTGTTATTTATACTTATTCTATAATAATGTCGGAAGAGTTCCGTCATCTTAATACGTCGGTAGCGTATAACCTCTTAGGCCTGAACCCTGTATTAGTTACACCCGTAGGCGATTGAACAAAAAATGACACACCTGTAAACACGTGCCGGGTCCTGATGTAAGTCACGTAACCCACATATTATTGTTGACCCCCTCCCCCATTTTCACTATTACATGTACATTTCTCCTTGGGATTTTTTGTTATTATAAATTTGCATGGCTCAGTTCTTTTAAAATTCCTGTGTCACACATTCACTGTGAATTCTATATACATGTACCTGTTCTATACATAAGTGTACACATTTATATACAATGTAGATAATAACGAAAATTCTTTAATCATGTAACAAAACAGACAAAAAATTATAATTCATTTTAAAATTACCTGTGGGGTTATTAAAAGTATGAAACATACAACCCCTTTTAATCTCTCTCTCTCTCTTTCTATCTCTCTCGGATACCAGTGGCGGATTCAGAGGGGGTACACCAGCACCCCCACCCTTGGATTTGCCAAAAAAAAAAGAAAGACACAGAAAGAAGAAAGTCCCATTTTTGTTGTGTTTTTACTATAGAAATATAGATATGTTAACTGGAAGTCTAGTGTTGAAGTATATAAAGAAATTTGAAATTCTCTTTCAAAAACTTTCAGGTATTCCATACAAATACTTTTTCCGAGGTTGATCAACCTCCCACGTTTAAAAACCATAATTCATCGTACATCCTATCGAGTTGTTTAATTACATGTATGTGTAAAACGTTCGTTATAATTACAACAGTTACTCTTTCCCCTTCAATCCCCTCTTTGAAAAACCCTCCAACCTCCCTTTTCATAATAATGTGTTGTGTTACTACTGCTTCGTACATGTACTCATTTATACAAGATTAAAATGTTCTTTTTTAGAAAGCATTAATTCGTATAATTTACATGTCTGTACACACGTTTTGACAATACAATTTGTCACTTAATGATTGATATATTTACATGTAAACTAAACTTCAGAAAGTGTTAGGTAAATAAGGTATGATTACTTAAAAAAAAAATAATTAATTTTTCATAAAAAGAGACGGAAAATATCTTAAATTTGCGCAGTTTCCATGTCCTTAGCTATCCTTTACCGAAATCAAAGTCTATCAATTTCTTTGAAGTGATTATTTCTCGGCAAATCATTGGTTAAGATAAGGATTGTTGCAGTTATAAACACTGAAAACCTATAATAAATGTAAAATATGGAAATAATATTAAATGCGGCAAAATCTTCTGAACAGGCAGAGATGATAATCCGATAAAATTTATTAATTTAGGAAGAGATCAACTTGCACGCTGAATACAAAAATCACCAGCAGAATTTTTGGCAAATAAAATTTAACTTCATAACAATTATTTCTTCATTCAGTAATGTTTATTGTATGATAGCGATTTAAGAAATGGTTTGTTAACACCCCCCCCCCTTCTAGAAAGTGATACGAATCGGCTAATTAAAACTTTATCAATAGTCAGCAAATTTATGTTTAAGTTTTTAAAAATCTTAATATATGCTTATTTGTGTCTGAAATGGATAAATAAATTAACAAAATACATGAAAGTTTATATTCATTGTAGTGAAACCTGGAAGAGGAATTTCGTTTGATATCAGTTGAGTTTGTTATACACTTGCTGTGATCAGAGCTAAAGAATGTGAAAGGTGTGATAAACATACGGCGCCCCTGGCCCACCGGTAGAGACCCAATATATTTTTCAAACAGGTGTGAACTCGGAACTGACCATAAGATTGTTTCAAATCACGAGTGAAATTTTTTCCGCGTAAACAGACTTTCAAGGTCACCTAGCGTCATGGGATTTTGATTGACAGGTGAATGAGGTGATGCAGAAGAATCTCGTTCGTACAGCATATACATGATTCATTGTATTAAATGGGTTTAATATGAACCAAAGTTCTGGAAATTAAATAGAATTATAGAATGATTAATTGAGACATCCGCAACCTAAATAAAACAAAGAAAAAATAATAACAGGCTATGTAGGAAGGGGTTCTCTCTCTCTCTCTCTTTCTCTTGCTTTTTACACACTTTACAAGAAAAAAATTGATTAAAGTAAAAAAAAAATCTTGTTGAAGTAATTACTTACACTAACATAAAATAGTAAACACTAATCTATGAAAAAAATGTTTGCTGTTACGAGAAATACACTTGGAAATTATTGCATTTTTTGACCAAGAAGTGACTCTGTACACTAATTTACACGAGAATCTGCGATTCATCGATATCCGAGAAATTTGATTTCTAGAAGAAAACAAAATTAGAGGTACAAATATTATGTTTATGATAATGTGAAAAAAAAACCGGATAGATGAACATGAAATTTATTAAATTTCTCTCTCTCTCTCTCTCTCTCTCTCTCTCTCTCTCTCTCTCACTGAACATTCTAAAATTTAGAAGTGAATTAAAATCAGTTTAATTATTAAGAAAAAAGTAAATTATGTATGATTTGTAGAGGAATTTTTAGAATGCTTCTTTAGAGTTCAAGCAATTTTTTTTTACTGTTTTTTTTAAGTTTTCGTACTGATCGCAGACGATTTATAAACAAGAAAAAGAATACCCGATATTCAGGTTGATATGTGGTCTACACTATTTATAATATAATTATTTCTGCAAAATAAGTGTATATTCATAATCTCATTAATCTGTATGAATTTCATAATATACTGACTCGACATTTTTTTTCACCTTTTTTATTTACGATGTAGGAATCAGATAATGTTGAATTAGCTATCTGATATATTTAATATTTGTGAATATCCTTTTATAACAATTATTTTACAGAGAAAATAATCCCTAAAATTATCGAACCGTGTCTATGTTTCGCAATGAATATTAATTTAAACAGCAATGTACTTGGATTTGTACATGCGGATTTATCGCTTATATTGGAAACATAATAATTTGCACAATAGATATATATATTTGCTCTTGTTTTCAAATAAATATGAAATATGAATTCAACAAAAATAAAATTTAAATTTATTCAATATACTTGGCAATCATACCGTCAATGGCGAACCAAAGTTTACACCTCGAAGCTGTTATATTATGAACTCGCATGTTTGTTAACGAGCTGTTTGTATTAAGTCATTCTTCATTTTCGATTTTTTTTTTCTAACTTTCAAATAATCATTATTCATAATTTCAAAATTCTAAAACTGAAATGATTTTTATAAACAAACTATTTTCTTCCATAATTTTCTCGCACGGTGGAACACGGAGGGTCCCCCAAGGAAACGGTAATGTCCACGGTGTTACACGGTGCGTCTCTGGAATAATCGCAATATACGCACACCCTGAAACACCGTGTACACGGTGTAACACGGAGTATTTTACACCGTGTATTTTCCACCGTGGGGTGGCAAAAACTCGTGAGCTGTACTGTATCCCTCTACCACTTCAAAGCAGTGACTGTAAAATCATTTATTTAATGGGTTAAATTGTTGAGGTTCAAGCAGGTATTGCTTGTTCAAGAGAATTTGACTTTTTTTTTATAGAGAAAAAATATCACATACCCGGTACATGTAATAGGATTGGACTTGAACATTTTGTTGGGTAATGAATTTATGGGTGTCTTTTGAGGAAAACAATAAATTTTAACCCACCCCTCAACTCACCTTGAAAGCTAATGATTACGCAGCACCAGAAAATTATCATAAATTATTATGATAATAATCTATAGAATTATCATATATAGCTGTGTGGATATACATATATAGGTTTTCAGTGAAGTTTTTTTTAAAATAATAAGCAACAGAGATGACATTTTTGTTTCTTTTTCCATCCACAGCTGGAGTAGTTCCAGGGATGAACCCGGTGCAGGCGTTCTTAGAGGCCGTTACTGCCTCCTCCAGACAGGAGAGTGTGTCATATGTAGAGTTTGAGGAGTATTACGAAGGACTCAGTCTGGCCATCGAGAAAGACGAGGACTTTGTCAACGTACTTCATAATACATGGAATGTCTGAAATATAGGATGTAATTAGAAGAGAGGTGATAGCAAAATACTCCCATGACAAGTATTACCTGTATTTGATAACAGCCAGGAGTTTTCAGAGGAGGTGAAAAAGTATTCTTTAAAAAGTGAACTTGCGTCTAGATTATTTAGATTGACCAGGAAGTTCAGATTCATTGTGTGTAAAAGATACTAGATAGATGTTTGTGCAAATTTAGAAAATCAGATATGGAGACTAAATAAAGATCTCCAAACTGGAGTCAAAATAGTTCAGGGTAAACATGTGCTAGAAGTAGAAGTTGTCTTAGTTGTTAAAAGAACCTTGCATTTTGCTCTTGTTTTCACAAAGATCAGAAGAAAAATAAAAATATTTTTTATAAAAGAAAGAAAAAACACAGTCATATTAATTTCAATGATATAAAAATCTGTACAGAGCAGAAAGTTAGAACATTGATTCCGGTGATGAAAATGTGACGTATTAGATATTCTGAACTATAAAAAAAGCTGTTTTATTCCGAAAATGGAAGAATCCTGTAGTTTTAACACCTTGAAGAGATTTGCAGAAAATAGAAAATTGAACATGATATGCTGCCAAAACAATATGTTAATACATGTATACACATGTATGTACAATGTATGTAAATTAAATTTATTGGCTACTAAATACATTTATGCTGACTTGTGATGTAAACGTGTATGTCTATGTACTACATATATCTCGTCTACAAAGTTTCATTTTTGATGATTTTAAGAAAAAATGTTTTATGAATATTCTGGACATGTAACATTCCATGTTGTTTGTAAGATTCTACATTTTATCTGTGATATTTATTTTTTTTTAAGAATTAAGTTTAATATTTTGTATCAAAGTTCCTCTTTCTTTTATTTTGTTAATTTTCACTGTTTCATCATGTTAATTCACTTTTTACATGCCATTCTTTGAGGCTGAGTTGAGCTTTTCTGATCATGTTTGTCCATTGTCATTTACATCATTTTTTTCCCTCACAAATATGAACTGTGTTGATTTAATTTCAGCAAAACTTTGGACAGAGTATTCATAAACAAGAATTAAGTTTTGAATTATTAAAATGAAGGGAGATGCAATTTCTTCCTTCTGGAAATAATAATAAACATTAGAACTAAGTGGCATTAAATAAAAATCATATTCTCAAGATTCCGAAGCACTTTCAATGGCAGAAAAAATCTCAATGCCCCTGATGGCAAATGATGGGGGCTGCAGTGGGGCCTCATTAGAGATACCTTTTTGACAGAACTATATGGGAATGATTTTTCTCAAAAATTGCCTTTTTACAATTAGTTAAAGAGAAACCACCAGATGTACAGTAGTACAGTAAAACTCATTTAGTACGAGCACGGATACTGTGAATTCATGGATATAGCAAAGTCATCTTAATCCCCAGCTATATATATTTGATGAATTTCTTATACAGTTATAATGAATTATGAATATAGCGAAGTAATTTCATAGGTCCCAGAAACTTCTTTATAACCGAGTTTTGCTGTAGTTGGTCGTTGTGATTATTTTTATTAATTAATTTGTTTAGTATACATACAATCTACATGATCTAAGCCGTCCTAAGCTTTTATGATTGGATTTTCAAATATTTTATTTACATGTTTTAATGAATAAATTTATAGAACCCAGCTGCAATATTTGTTTGCTTATTTTGTAGCATGTGAGTTTTTAGGTCACCGGAGTAAACTCAGGTGACCTATTGCTATCCGTTTTTGTCCGTCGTTGTGCATTGTGTTCGTGCGTTGTGCGTTAACATTTGAACTTTTTCAGCTTCTTCTCTGCAACCACTGAACCAATTTCTACCAAATTTGGCACAAAGCATCTATGGGTAAAGGGGAACCAAAATTGTGAATTTCATGATCCCTGCCCCCCCTGAGGGGTGGGGCCAAAACCACTAAAATTAATGCAATCTTTAAAAATCTTCTTTACTCCTGGACACCAAGCAGTCAAACTGTTTGCATGATTGTAATCAGTATTGAGTCCTCTACCAATATTGTAAAATTCATGGCCCTGGGGTCAGGGGTTCTAGTGCTAGGGCGGGGCTAAAAGCATATAGTGAAAATGCATTATTTCTTTGTACTTAGTTAGTTTATTTAATACCCAGGAGCAGAAGAGATTTTAAAATCTCTTCTGCTCCTGGGTATTAAATAAACTAACTAAGTACATATAGTTATGATGAGCAGAAGTGCGTCTTCTAAAATTTTGAATTTAATGGCCCCAGGGTCGGGGGTTCTGGTGTTAGGACGGGGCTCTTTTGATTATATACTTAGTAGTGAAAATACATGAATTCTTTGAAAATCTTCCCTGCTCCGGGGTATTAACAAGACTAACTAAGTGCATAGTAATGATGAGCAAGAGTGCCTCTACCAAAATTGTGAATTTTATGGCCCCAGGGTCAGGGGTTCTGGTGTTAGGGCGGGGCTCTATAAATTGATTTTGTAGTGAAAATACATAAAATCTTTGAAAAATTTATTCTCTGCTCCTGGTATTAAGCAGATGAACTACCTATATAGTTAGGAGCAATGATCCTAGCCTGATCTTCCAGAATTGTGAATTTCAAGGCCCCAGGGTCAAGGGTACCATAGGGAGGCTGTACTTATAGACTGAAAATGAATGAATTATTTGAAATCTGCTCCTTGTATTAAATTTTTGAAAAGCAAGGATGCATTTTCAAAAATTGTGCAATGTGTTGATCTAGGACTAAGGGTCAGGGGATTATGTGTGGTAGGGGCACTACTGATTATTGCTGAATATTACTGATTAGTTGAAATTCATTTTTTGTTCCCCTACCCTGCCTATGGTAATTAAGTAACCAAACTAAGCAACTGCTTAATGTATGGTTATGATGATCAATGGTGCCTCTTTCAAAATTGTGAATGCCATAGCATCTGGCTTAAAACATGAATCAAATTCAATCACTGGAAAGTTGTTGCATAATATTAGGTTTAAAAAATCTCAAGAACAGCAAAGCCATGATTAGTTAAATTTATATGGAAGCATCCTCAGGTGGTGTAGACTTGTTCAAATCATGACCCCTGGGGATAGAATGGGGCCACAATGGGGGTCAAAATTTTACAAAGGAATACATAGAAAAATTCTTTAAAACTCATCTTCTAAGGAACAGCAAAGTCATGGCTTGTCATATTTTAATGAAACATCCTCAGATTGTGTAGATTCAAGTTTGTACAAGTCACGACTTCAAAGGGTAAGGTGGGGTCACAATGGGGGATCGAATTTTTAAATAGGAATATATAGGATTTTTTTTTCTAAAGAACAGAGAAGTCCTGATTAATCATACTGATATGAAGGCATCCTCAGGTAGAGTAGAATCAAATCAATGTAAACGAGGGTCAATTATTCATTTAAAAATGAATAGAAAAAAATCTTCTGTTCAAGAACAGCCATTTGTTATATCAAAATGAAATTATCATCAGGTAGTTATATATTCAATTCCCCAATTATCCCAAATTTTTTTCCATAGCCTGACGACCATGGACCTCTTGTTCAGTAATGTTTTGGTTAATCATTGGATGTCATGTGGCAAATAGATATCGGAATCTACTTCACAATAGTTTAGTTCCATGCATGATCGAAATGTTCATAAAAGGTGTTTAGAGCTACCGAATTACCCAATAATACCATTACCACTCTTACATTTTTTATTAAATAGCTAGGGGGCCAATATGCTTTTGGGGGTCTGATGAGCGCAGTCCACGCAATTTACATATAAAAGACTCTGCTTTTGCAATGTCTTCTTATATTCTTTACTTTTTATAGCTATATACATGTATATCATTATAATTGTCGAACGTTACGCACTTTTTGGAAATATGTTTTGGCTTTACGATATTCTCTACGCTTCGTATAACAGTCACTATTGAAATACAAGAATAATTTATGACAAAGATATTTTGTCTTTTTGATTGTTCTTCAAACATGTCAAAGGCCAAGGGAGTCCATTTGAAGTGAGAGCTATGTACTTATTTAGATAGTTTGCTTAAAAGTAATAGTTTTATGATAATATAGTGATAAAAGGAAGGACAGAAGGATACTAGGCCGTTTGTTTTGTTGATCCTAATTAGACTATTTTTCCTGCTTTTAGGCAGCATTAACTGCATGTATTTATCACTTTATGGAAAATTATTTGTACTCAGGTGATTGTTTAGGCCCTCGAGCCTCATGTTTGTAGGTAGCCGGGGGAACAATACTGTCGTTTTTATGCACAACTTTATTTTCACTTAATGACAAAGTCGTATAAAATTCTGCTGCTAAGCATGTTAAATATAATACCCGCTATTAACAAAGTTTTTTTTTCTTTAATTGTGTCTCTTATTCTATTCCGTAGTTCTAAGCTGCATGTCCTTGAACTTACGGAACAACCGGAATGAAACAGGAAGCAATGTTATATTAACATGATGATGATAAAATCATAATTTTACCCTATGAAAAAGGTAAGTGGAGAAAGCAAACAGTGAGTCGAGGCAATCAATTTTTTTTTAAACTAAAGCCTAGGCTATAGAATATGAATCGGCAGTTGAAGCTCATAATAATTTTTTTTTATTATCATGATTATATATAGGCCTAGCAGTAGCCATGGTGGCGTTGGCGTTAGATAATAAAAATCGATTGGAGCGGTTTTTTGTTTATTTTAAGATTTTGCCAAAGCCAAATTAAAGGTCAAGAAGGCGAAAAGTTTATTTTTACAACAAAGTTTGAAAAGTAAGCAAATCTTAATTTATTTTCAGGATGTAACATATCGCAAAAATTGCACAAAATGTATGCGTCAACGGAAGGAACGACGAGGGCAAATCGAGCAGCTCGCTTGATATGTGGACCTTGCAAGGATCAGATGAGGGATTTGCTGAGGCATTACATACCAATTCATAGCTTTCAGTACGTACTCAGACAAAATTGCAGACAGCTGAGATTGACATTTCCTCAACGGAATCTTATTTTGCCAAAAACCGGTTCCTACAAAGGAAATTATGATGATTTTGACCTATCATTGCTTTATGTCTTGTTGAGGGGTATATGTGGTCTCAGTGCACCAACAAACGGTTGGGATAAAAAACCAGACGATAGTGACAGGTCAGTATCTGCAAACATAGCCAGAATAAGAGAAGCAAGAAACACGATTTCCCACTTACCAAACTATTCTATGAATGAAACAGATTTTGAAGAATTGTGGACAATGGTAAAAAAATCAATAATCGATATTGATACACATTTAAACAACAATAAGCGTTATGAAACGGAGGCTGACTTTCTGGAAACAGAAACAATGGACCCGGAACAGGACAAGAAATACCAAGATGAGTTGCGTTTACTGACAAAGCAGGAAGAGGAATTGAAAACTCAAATACGTAATGACTTGCTAAAGACGTTTACATGTAAAAAAAAAAAAATCTCATATGCTCATCAACATTCCTTTTAAAGTTTGAAACTCTAAATAATATAAAGCTTTTTGATTGATTTTTAAAAAAAAATATTTTTGTTTTACTTAACATAAGAAAGGAAAATGCACTTGATTCAGAAATCTTTTTTTGTATATTTAGAACACGTCAATGAACGTATGGATAAGCAGGAATCTACTATGCAGAATGTTTGCAGGGATGTGCAAAAGTTAAAGGAAAAGATAGAAGAACAAAACAAGCTTGAAGAAAAGCAGAAAATTAATGTTTTTCCAAATAGTGATGCATCGATGATGCTTGAAGAGTCCATAGAATGTACAAATCACGCTCAACGTCTTTTAGAAAAAGCAGAAGAAAAGCTAAAAGAAGCAGCTACTAAAATGAAAAAGGCCCAGATAAGAGCTAATATCGGTATATTCTGTTTTAAAAATATGCCTATTTGTCTTTATCTATCATATTATAAAGAGACCTCACGAAAATCAATAATAATTTTGTCTTTTTTGTAGAGAAAGAGGTGTTTACATTGACAGGTAAATATGTAAAGAAAGCTCACTGACAGGCAAATGAAATCTTAAAATTTTGTAAATGTCAAATATAATTCTGGAGAGTTGACCGGACAAATAATAGAAATGAAATAGAAAACAAAAACTGGTACACTGTAAGTATTATAGGTTGCGATTTCATTATTCACTTGTTCGGTGGATTAAATATGACAGAATGATGTTTTTTGTACAGGGGAAATTTATCCAATATTTTAATATGACTGATCTGTTTTAAGTCCCGTTCGAGAATTTTTCACACATATTGGACGTTACCATATACAGGGGGAGGGCTTCAAATTTAGTTCTTTATTCGGGACCATTGAGCAAGGGATCATCATTGTGCCATTAGATGTTGTGACAAGGGTTCGCGGTTTTAAAGTCTAATCCGAAAAACCCAAAATTTTCACTTCAAAGTACCGAGCTCTTTGGCGAAAAAAAGTTTCTTCCTTTTTTGTCGACTAAAGTGAGCCAGGACCGGCGGTAGAACCCACAACCTTCTGATTACGGAAACATTAAAGCAAATCTTTACTTCCTTGCTTGAAAACAATTACATCAATATCCCAGATCGATTTTTATCAAGTTAATTCAACAAACAACTAATTAATACTAAGTATTAAGCTTACGGAGATATTACAATTATTATTTAAAAAAAACCTAAAATATTCATTGACAATTCATAAACTCCCACTACGAAAGGAAGATTTGTCATTATATTTTGACATTAAAATAAATTCATTTTTAGCTCAAATGAGCCGAAGATTCAAGTGAGCTTTTCTGATAACATTTTGTCCGTCGTCCGTCCGTCTAACTGTTCATCTGTTCGTCCTTGTGTAAACTTCAGATTTTCGACTTCTCAAGAACCACTGGGCCAATTTAAAAACATCATTCTTGAGTATAGGGGAATTTAAATTGTTAAAATAAAGGGCCGTGTCCCATTACAAGATGAGATAATTACAAAATGACATAAATAGGATGGGGTTATTAAAAAATCTTCTCAAGAACCATTGGATAAAAAAAAAAACTGAAACTTATGGGGAAGCATCCTGGGGTAGTGTAGATTCCACTAAACCACTAAAATTAATGCAATCTTTTAAAATAATCTTCTTTACTCCTGGACATCAAGCATTCACTGTTTGCATGATTGTAATCAGCATTGAGTCCTCTACCAAAATTGTGAAATACATGGCCCTGGGGTCCGGGGTTCTTGTGCTGGGGCAATGCTTAATAGATTATATAATGAAAATCTTAAATGCATTATTTCTTTCCAGATCTTCTTTGCTTTTGGACATTAAATAAACTAAATAAGTACATAGTTATGTTAAATAAGGCTGCATCTTAGAATATTGTGAATTTCATGGCCCCAGGGTCAGTGGTTCTTAGGTGCTAGGGCGGGGCTATATAAATTATGATATTGAAAATGCATGATTTCTTTGAAAATCTTCTCCTTTGCTCCTGGTATTTAATAAACAAACCAAATACATAATTATGTTGAATTAGGCTGCATCTTCCAAAATTGTAAACTTCATGACCCCAGGGTCAGGGGTTCTTAGGTGCTAGGGCGGGGCTATATATATTATATAGTAAAAATGTATTATTTCTTTGAAAATCTTTTTCTTTGCTCCTGGGTTTTTAATAAACAAACCAAATACGTATTTATGTTGAATAAGTCTGCCTCTTCCAAAATTATGAATTTCATGGCTCCAGGGTAAGGAGTTCTAGTTTTAGGGCGGGGCTCTATTGATTATACAGTATAGTGAAAATGCATAAATTTTTTGAAAAGCTTCTCTGCTCATGGGTATTAAACTAACTAGTAACCAAGTACATAGTTATGTTGAATAAGAGTGCCTCTTCTAAAATTGTGAATTTTATGGCCCCGGGGTCAGGGGTTCTGGTGTTAGGGCGGAACATGCACAGCATATCAGGTGATGTGTGAGTTCGAAAAATCAAAATCTGAATTTTGTCGTATTCCTGTCATTGTATCTTCTCCTCGAGAATGGGAAGCTGTTATTGATACCAATTGTCGGTACGTCATTTTGCTGGATGATATATTTGGCAGAGTTTCCATAAGTAAGAATTCTTACTTTGAATGGAACGCCTTTCTCGACAAAATGCACACTGACGTTGAATCAACCAACCAGTACGTCATTCTGTGTTTGCGGTCAAGCATACTTGATCAAGCAATAAACATTTTTTACAAGAAAAAAATATTCAGATTTGCTGGTCATGTTAAACAAGACCTTTCAATGGAAGAAAAACGGAAAATCATAAGTCATTTTTCCATTTCCAGTCTAGATGAATCAAATCGCATTCATGGTACCAATATGCTTACCGAATCTGAGAGAGAGGAGATTATTGACACAAAACTGCTTGACAGTTATGGATTTCCATTACTCTGCTATTTCTTCTTTTCAAATAAAACATTTTACTCCAGTAAGGCTGATTTCTTTAGAGATGCGAAGAGTGCTCTTCGTTCTTTTATAGATAGAATGATGGATTCTGACATGATTCAAGAGAAACTGGCTTATTGTATTCTTGTGTATGTGTTGTTTAAAAAACAAATCAATTGCCATAGCATACCAGAAAACGAACTTGTATGTATTTTGAAACTGCTAAGAATATCATTAGAACACATTACTGAAAATGATGTTAGAAATGCAATGAAATCCTTAATTGAAACATTCCTTTCATCAACCCTTGAAGATGATATGTTCGAACTTTCGCATGATGTAATAGGAGACATTGTGCTTGTTTCATTTGGAAAGTTGCAGCCAGATATTCTTATTAAATACTGCAGTCGGGAAACATTTCTAGAGTATATTAGACATAACGAATCAAACGAAAATGAAAGCGTTTTAACAGTTACAACAAACCACTACCAGTACCTAGTGAACAGAATGTTTCGTCGTGATGAAGGAAAATGTGATGAAGGTGAACTTCTCAATGGGGCACTGGATATCATATGGCATCCTGTCTGTCAAAATGAAACATTTGTAGCGTACTTACTTGACAACGGAGTTTCACAGCATACGCCAGCAATATTAAGGAAAGTCTGGAAATGCCTTGAAGACGGAAAGCACGAAAATGAAATGTTATTTAGAAATTTACTACAAAGATTTGGTCCAATACAAGATGTAAAATCATTTTTTGGAATACCGACATCATTAAAAAAGGTCTTTGGAATTGCATATCCTCAACCTTCTATCAGTATAACGAAAGAAAATATTTCCATGGCATTGAAAGTCTCCATTATCCGTGGACATGAGAAAAATACTCTGAGTATTTTGGCATATATTATGAAAGATACAAAACTTCATGATCTTCTTCATCTAAAAGTAGGTGGCGTGAGCATAGTCCATCTGTGCTTTGCTTGTGGTTGGGAAGATGTTGTAAATTTGATGTTTGAAATAAATCCTGAATTACAGGGTAAAAGTACCTTAGATGGTTACACAGCCGTTCATTTTGCTGCATATGGTGGTCGAATTGAACTTTTGCAAATGTTAGAAGAAAAAAAGGCAATCTTTAGCAAGTCAATCGTTAGCAGAAAATCAACGCGCATTTGCTCTGTTTTTCATTGTCTTCTGTTTGGATTAAGGTATGGGCAGCGTACTGTGAGAGGACCAGCTTTTACTGAGAAAATTTCTAGTAAGTTAGACGTTAATCTGAAATTTCCAGGGGAGAAGAGCTACATAGAAGCAGTAGATTTCCTGGCAAATAAAGGTTACGACATATCAAAGGAAAAGCTTTGGGAAGCTGGAGGAAGAGAAGATAGGTCTCCAGAGAAAAGAACATTTGATCTTATATCTGAAGGAAGATTGTTTCAGGATAAGACTGGAAGTAGAACTGGTGAATGGTATGATGAATTCGCAACTTACGATACTCCAGAACAATTTTATAAAGACGAAGTACAGCAAAATAGAAGTATGCTATCACTAATTGAGAATGTTCTGGTGACTTTTGGAAATAAAGAAGATTTCGATAAGATAGAAAGCTTCTTGAAGAGTCATGTGAACAAATAAAGAATTATCCATATATTTCAATTCAATATCAATAACATGACAAGAAAGATTCTACAGAAAGCTTCATATTTTTCTCACTATTCATGTACCAGTACATTGTAAATTAAATTCATACAATTTAATATTTTAAAATTCGGTAATTTTTGAATATCTTTATATGAAGCTTTTCTTCTGAAGGAAAAAAATATAGTGCAAAAATGGCCACAACCACCCAACCCTTCAAAGGTCAACATTAACATTATGAATATTTACTGAGATAAATGTATAAAAATATGTTGCTGAAGAGAATGAAAGCAGAAATACATATTATAAATAATTTGTTAAAGTTTAATTCAATTATTTCGTAAAAACTTAAAAAACTGAGGAAATATATCATAGCAGGTTGATATATGTTTACATCCTTTGTGTAAGTGTATAAAGACTAGCAATAAAATGTGTCATAAAATACATGACTTCAAATTTGAGTTTTGAGCGACATTATGAATTAACAAGAAGCCCATTGGCCACATCAGATATTGGGCTTGATAAAAACACAAGGCTTATGCTCTGTTTTGAAAGGTTTTCTGGGGGCGTGGTGAATTTATACTACAGTAACTTGAGCATGCTGAGAATGTCACCAAAATTTTCAAGTTTAGAAATAGAAACAAATCAAAAGGTCAAAGATCTATAATTGTTATTGTGAAAAAATGTTAACTTTTTGTTCATCTCGAAAACCCCTTTACTCTTCGGGGCGTGTGGGTTTGGACGCTGTCATGAAAAATTTTTATGTAGTGGATTCCTGATTTTATGTCCTTCCTTTAATAAACCTTTCGATTATTTTGCAAAAAAATGCTTTCTAGACTACTCCAGAAATTAAACTGTCTCCCCGAATACGAATTAGAGCAGAAATCCCTCTAATATTTAAGAAAATTGCATAAAAATCTGTCTTTGTGCTCTTGCATACCTTTGCTCTTTTCAGACCTTCGCTGTTTTTATCAAGTATAATTTATGGTAAATTTTGTTTTGAGGGTTTTAAGCAATAGATTCATGTTCCATTATCTGTTTGAATATCAAACAACCGTGGATAACTACAATTACTGATATTTAAAAATAGTTGTTAAGACATTTGTATACGCCGTCGTTTTCACTCATATTTCAAAATATGGGATGACCTTTGAGTACCAAGCTTTTTTACCGTCAACCGTTTCTTGAAAACAGTGTAAATTACTCCCAATATGATGTCTATCAAATTTGCTTTGTGTCTTAAAGTCAATCCTACATCGTCAAATATTATTTGTTGAAATTTGGCAAACAGTACATAAGTTGTTATAATTTTTGTTGGCAAGGACGGTACCCTTTTTAGATGCCCATTATAAAATATTTATATCACTGAAATCCACTTGCTCATTTGTCTATAAAACAGGCATTTGTTGCTGTAAATATCAAATATTTCAGTGAATATATCTTTGGGATTTTTAATAAGTTTTGCATGAAATTTAATTATGCTTTTATTTTCACTCTAGTTTACTGATTCTTTACCACCTCATTTATAATGTAGTGTCTCGAAAAGCCTTTGTTTCCCAGCTTCTCACGATGAAACTATGTGATGAAAAGTGGTCACATAAACTTTATAAATTCATTAAAGATTCAGTAATGAGAGAAAGTCAAGTTTAATGTCATATGATATCTGTATTGATTATCATACAGTTCAGGACATTATTTATTGAACAGCCCTCGTATAGTACACATGTACGCAGCATTGTTAAGGCTTGAAAAAGGTGGCGGGCCTAATTTTTACGGGAAAAGTTTACTGTGATGTCACACAAAAATATGCCTTTTATGTATTTCTCATAATACCTGAAAATAAAATAATTTGCAACTTTTAACTGTATTAGCATATTGCTTGATTGATTGTATATTGTCTAACGTCCCTCTCGAGAATTTTTTACTCATATGGAGACGCCACCACTTGCCGGTGGAGGGCTACAAATTTTGTCCTATGCTCGGCACTTAGGGCCTTTGAGCAGTGAGGGATCTTTTTCTTGCCAGCACCTACTGCGACGGGGCCTCGGTTTATACGGTCTCATCCGAAGGACCGGTCTGTATTAGCAAAATAAACAACAAAAAAACTTATCAATTCATTAATAAAAACTTGCTAGTTAAATCCCATCTAGCTGGTTACAAACAAAGCACTGATCGTGATGAACTTGTAAACATGACGTCATTTTGGTAAAAATGACGTATTTCATGTGCTGTGAGAGGCAGATCGATTGGCGATTTTTTTAACAATGAAAAATGCGTTTTATTATTAAACGGAGTATTTTTTTTTACAGGTTTTAAATAGTCTATTAACACCAATGTATACCCTTTTTTAGTGCGACTATTCATTAACTATCAAGAGAATGTATTTTATTAATTATTTTGTGTTTTTATGTACAGGTTACGTATATTTTACAATGAGATGCCTCATAAAATCGTACTTTCGCAAGGACACACACTTAATAGATCTTAACCATTTTTTGAATATAGATAAAGGATATTTTTCTTAACTTGAAAAGTGTTGCTGCTTTCTTTAAATCGAGGGCGTGATTTTATAATTACACGGAATATTTGGTAAAAGTCAAACATATTTCGACATTGGCTTATTTACCTGAAAATTTAACTATTAAAACGAGAATTCTATTCAAAGCAGCAGCACTTTTCAGAAACTACAAAGTATCCAGAAACAATTAATAGCTTGAATTTTTAATTTCAACTAGGATATGCCCTTGCGATATTGAAATTTGTTCATGACCTACATTCAGTACACGAAGTATGCATTCATCACGTGACTGTCCATCGATAAATTCTGTGATAATAAAGCAGATTACTAGTAATTAAAATAAATTCAGTTTAAAAAAAACAATAACCTTTTTTGCATGTCTATTTTCCGTTGATTTCTTAAAGTAGACCTTAACAGTGCTGCGTATATCTGCCGTTCTTGAAAAGAAGTTTTTTTTTCTTACATACTCGTACTACTTTGAAAAAAAATTCCCATATTCTCTCTCTCTCTCTCTCTCTCTCTCTCTCTCTATCTCTCGTATATATTTCTTATATTTAAATTGATGTTGTGCATTTTGTTTTTTTAAGGAATCTGAATATTATAAAATACGAAAAAACATCACTACATGCCGATTCTTACGTGTCAATTTGACATAACATAACCTTTTCTGTTCTGGAGAAGATTTTTTTCAATATAAAACTTTGATTCCCCAGAGTGGTCATACCCTTACGCGGCGTCATGATTTGAATAAACCTGAATCTTAATTACCTGAGGATGCTTCCATTAAATCCATATACTAAAAAAAAAAAATCACTAATCATCGCGATGTTTTCGCCGTTCTTCAGAAAATTCTTAAAGTTAATTTAATTAATATTCCTTTTACATGTTTTATGCAAACATTGATCCCACATTTTGTCCCCACCCACCCTAGTGTTTCTGATTTGAACAATCTTTAATCTACACTACCTGATGGTGCTTCCATATAAATATCACCAATCACGCCTCTTGAGAAGATTTTTTTTTTTACTTTTCCATATAAATTTCTATTTATAACTTTGATTTCCCATTATGGTCTCATGTTTCCCCGGGGATCATGATTTGAAAAAAGTTAGAGAAACATTATCCATGAATGCGTCCATATCATTATAATTAAAAATGACTTTGCTTTTCTTGAGAAGATTTTAAAAATGTTTTTCCTATACATTTCCGTTTAAAACTGTGATAGACCATAATTCCCCCACCCTACCCAAGCGGTCATGAAATGTACAAACTTGAATTAAAACGACCTTATGATGTATTAGTACATTATGTTAATATCAGCAATCATGGCTTTTATTTTCTCGAGAAAATAAAAAAAAAATAGAAATACCTGTTTATTCATAGATAAAGCTTTGATTTTCCATTTTGGCCAGACCCTACCACCTGGGGTTATGATTTGAAGAAACTTAAATCTACACCAGTTGAAGGTGATCCCACATGAGTTTTAATTTTCTTGGCCTAGTGGTTCTTAGGAAAAAAAATTTTAAAAATATTTCCTATATTTTCCTATGAAAAAATTGATTGTCTTTTGAGGCCCCACCCTAACTCCGGGGCCATGATTTTGAAAATAAACCTTGAATCTTCATCACCTGAAGATGATTCCTCATGAGTTTTATCTTTCATGAATCAGTGGTTCTTCTTTTAAAAGATGGCATTCTTTTCATCATTTCATAATTATCTCCCCCTGGAAAAGACGTGGCCCTTCATTAAAAAAATCTCCTTCACGTAAGGATACGTTTGGGTAAGTTTGGTTGAAATTGGCCCAGTGGTTCTTGAGAGGAAGATGAAAATGTGGAAAGTTTTTACAAAGCCAGCGAAATAATTCAATGACCAGAGATTAAGAGAGCAATTATGTTAATGACTAATCACGGGATATGCAAATAACAAAGTAACAGCTCAGTTCTTTAATTTTTCAAAAGAATGGTACACCAAGCGTACTTTTTTCAGTTCTGTTAAATCTTCATATCACAATAACAGTTTTTTTAACAAGTGCATTTAATTATGTAAAAGGAAACATTACTTTAGATTCTTTTAAAGGTGTCATTAAAATAAGAGAAAAAACTACAGCAAAGCTCGTTGCAAAGCAACGAGTAGGTCTTCCGTCCTGTTTTGACCGGAAGTGACGTCAACAAAAAGAAAGCAATGAGCTAGGTTGTCTCCAGTGACTTTATAATTTCAATTTTGAGTCAAAACCTTCAAAATAAGCTTTTTTGGCTACTTCTGGTTTGACCAAAAGTGATGTGAATTGACAAAAAATAAGTTTAATGCCTTCAGTGATATATGTTACCCAAAAACCTTGTCAAGAATAACAAAATTAGCACTTTCTGATGACTTTCGGTTTGACCAGAAGCGACGTCACCAGACACATTTTGACGAATTCAATAGATTAAGCTTGACATTTTGAACAACTTTGCTTCTTTGACGTATTACAAATTCAAATTTTTTTTTCAGATATTAAGGAAAAAATTTTGGTCCCTCTAAGTCCTTAATTATAGGGGCAAGCCCTTTATAGTTGATATCCTTTGAAAGATCGTGATGTTCTTCACAACTTTTGTTCTTAATGTCTTTTCAAAATATTAACATGTAAAAAGATATTGCAGAAAAGGTGTGAACATTTTCTAAATCCCCGATTGGATTTTTTACAAGCCATAGCGAGCGCCGACGTGCTGCACTTCCGGAGAAAGAGAGAGGTATGTGTCACAAAAAGCAATTTTGAGAAAAAATGCTGGTCAATGAGATCCTATGAAAATCACTAAATCACAGAAATCTACACTAAAGAATGCTCTGTGCCAAGTTTAACTTAACTTTGTCCAGTTGTTCTGAGAAGGAAATGAAATTCTGAAGAATTTAAGATAAAGATGATAATGGGTGAATTTTCAAAATTTTACTACAGCTTTAGCTCATATGAGCTAAACTGTAACAGATTTTGTGCTTTGTTGACTTTGAAATGTGACTGGACGTCTCTTTGATCTTGTGTTTGAAATAACATGTCCTTTGTTCTGAATCATGCACATTTGTTAATGCTTTAGTTGTTTATGCCAAGATAACAATGTTCCTTCAATTATACTGTAAATATACACACATTAGATCTTATATATTGCCACTGAAGACAGACCTCTATCATCTTTACCATTAGAATTGGTATGTCTTCCCTTGGAAGCGGAAGACCTCAATACAGATGTAAACATGCAAGATCTGACAAATATTTAAAAGAACATTTATTCCAAATTAAACATATTAGATTTTGCAACAAAATCTATTTATCTTGAAAAACTGAAAGCAATTGATATAATCATATTTTTGGATTTATGTCTGTTTCTCAAATCAAAATTTAAATATGATATATTTAAAATCATCTTCTTAAACTGAGACTTGATTCAGTTGATTGTTTCAATTTCATTCTGCTGTTTATTCTTTGTCATCTCCCAAAAGAGGCTCTTCTGGCAAATCATGATCATGCTTGGCATCAAATTTCAGTACTCAGATGACAGTCACACCTATCAAAAGAAATTGATTTTTTTAAAAATTCCAAATATCAGATAAGATAAACCATCAAATTTAGTTATAAGATATTGTTATACCTTTAAAAAATTGTTCTATAAAAATCTATACAGAAAAAAGTCTAACATTTTTCATGTTTTGCTGAGCGGGCATAAAACAATCGATGTTGGACCGCTCGGAGAGATGTTGGACAGCTTACGTCACAGAATGGGCGGAGCTTAATCTCATTTTCATTCTTTGGTTTTAAACAATGACAGATCTAATGTTACATTACGGAATAAAGTACAAAATACATGTATGTCAAAAAAATATATAATAAAATGAAAGGTATAACAAATTATTTATTGACAGAGTTCTCGGGCAAAATGCGTTTTGTCGGACCCTCGAACCAAATTGTCTGCCTTGGCAGACAGTTTGGTTCTTTGGTCCGACAAAACGCATGTTGCCCTCGAACTCAGTCAATAAATGTATACTGTCACGTTTCTGCATGTGTATTATTTGTAAAACTACTCTATAATCATTTATAAATTTAGCTGCAGGCAGTCATTTGAGGATGTAATAAATAACATATTAGTTTTTCATGATTTCAAATAAAGGGTATGTACATAACTTGTTCATGACAAAATTTATTAGGAATGGTAATGGTTAACAGTTGTTAACCGACTAATCAGTCAGAAAGATGGTATCTGGTTATGAATTTTTATGTGTCAGGATAAGGCCATTCATAAAGGTGTTACAGCACATTAAGAACAATGCACTAATGAAGTGACAAAACAGCATCGCATAAGTAACAATGAGCTAGCGCAAAGTAACATTGCTGCTCTAGCTCATTTAAAACTCCATGCTACTAAGTTTATGACAGCATGCTAATTGTTTAAGACACTTACATGCTAGCTTGAAGTAAAAATGTGCTATCACGCTTATGAGAATGGGCTAGTGTGCTTATGACAACACGGTGACAATGTACTTAGTGCGTTTGTAACAAAGTTTCAGCAGGCTGTTTACACTACGCCGGCAAGCTTACACATATTAATAGATTGTGTAAAGTTGTATTAGGCCATTCCAAGTTTTTTCTCTGTTTAGCGTCCACCCATCTTTCAAAAACCTACCAATCTATTCGCAAAAAAAACAACAACACAGAAGCCAAAACATAAAACACAGGATTAAAATGATTTTCAATGATTTGATCTAACTAAACTACTTTAATAGAAGAAATGTCTATTCTTAAGCAAAAACAAGGGAATAAATGCTTACAATACACCAAATATAACGTACTGTACAGAATAATTTGGAGAAATTGACAAATTCAACAATTTTGCCTAAATTAATCAATATCAGGACTCCTGATGTTGTGTGTTTTTTCTAACATGGGGTGTCAAAAACCAAGGTGCACACGGATGCTATTAAAACATAGAAAAACTTGGAATGGCCTTAGCATGGCAGCATATTGAGCATCAGCACAACTGCATGTTGTTCTAAGTTGCCTTAGCCTAACAGTGTTGAGAACACTGTGTTAGCACATTGTTCCTAACACACACTTTAACAAATTGCCTTATCAGGACACCATTTAGTTTTCCATATATATTTTAAAAAGACTGGGAATAAAATTCAAATTTCGATAAGCTTCTTTTTATTATAAGTGTTTGCCTAAGCGTTTTTTTACTATATAACCCAAATACATCATTGTCTGTTATGGTAGCATAGTGGTAGCGCAATCGCTATGTATAATAATCATGAAGCTGGGCTTGATTTTAATTCACTGCATCAAACCTAAGACAAAAACATGTACGCAGTTATGTTCCCTAACCATGCACCCAACATTTGTAGTGAATTAGACCCTAAAAACCTCACAGTAGATGTTAGGATAATGACCCTGAGTTCCAAGTAAAGGTCCATATTGAAGCTATTCACCAGTATACATTATATGAGTGAATGAGTGAGATTCTCATGATAACATTATCAATCAAAGTTTCAATAAGAAGCTGATACTTACTGCTAAATGCTAGAGACAGGTTACTCCAAAGAGACTGTATAAACCGAGATTCTGTGTCACAGTACTGAGTAGGTGTGGGTGTTGGCACGAAAAGGATCCCTTACTTCTCAAAGGCAATAAGTGCTGAGTACAAGTCTATTTTTGCAGCTTACTATCCCACGTGGTGGCTCCATAAAATGACTGAAAAATTTTCAATAGACTAATTAACAAACAAACCATTTCTGCAGCCTTATCACAAAAAAAAGCAAAATCTACTATTACATTTTTTTTAAATTTTTTTTTGCAATTTAACTAAGAAACATACAATGTCATATGACATAATAAAATATTGATTTAATTAACTGAGCAATATTATATTGTGTGCAATTTTTGTTGTCAATAAATTATACTAATTTTTTTTTCTGCAGTAACTTTGGACCCACATTGCTTTATTCTTTGAGCTACATTCAAGCTTTAAAGTGGTATTGTAGGCCAAACTTACACTACGACGTCATGTGACTTTAGAGTCTATTGCCCTGTTCAGACGGAGAGTTTAATTCGCAGTAAATTATTGCGAAGTAAACTAAATTAAATGCAAATCAAACTAATGCGAATCAAACTGTGTTCACATGACAGCTAATTATAACGCAAAGTAACCAAATCGAATAAAAATTTTACTTTGACAGTCATGCAGGCTTCAGTTAGGCTTTTATGACATCATTTACAAATCATGTCACCTTAGGCATAAAAAGATGTATTTGACATAATGTCACAGTGTCTGTTTTCACATTTTAGTGATTAACACTATATTTTCCTTAGTTTTTCACTCAAAAATAGCACAAGTACTTAAAGCTGACCACCAACATGTAGCATTTGAATTAATTTTGCCATTTCACATGCCTCAAAATTTAATTGGAATTAGCTTACCTTTGTCATGTTAGTGTTCACAAGGAGCTAATGCAAAGTAATTTAATGCGCAGTAAATTAATTCGAATTAAAATAATTTGAATTGAAATCAGTCCATGTGAACATGCATCGAAGCACCAAATGTCTAGTGCGGTTTGACAAGCCTGATCTAAATTAAAAGTGAATATTATTATTAAGTATCTGCCCTTACCATGCTTATCGTACCCTAACATCACACCCGTCAACATATTATTAGTTGAAAAACATTTTGTTTTGAACATGTTGAAAGCAAGTCTTGTTGAAATTACATGCTCACACATATCTAAATAAAATTTAAAGCTGTGGGGATTTTAAAAGGCTAACTGAGAGCGTCTGAACTGTAAAACAGTTAATATATCGCTGTGTCTGTGTATTTCTAAAAATATCAACAGCTGATAAATGCTCTAAGCTGCCATAGTAATATAATGTAAATTTTAGGTAAACAAAAATCTTACCTTCCAATTCATTCCCATGGTCAACGCCAATCATAGATTAAAATGTAACCGTCAGCTCTTTAATCATTCGATACAATTATCACTGGGGAATCCGAAACAGAGTCAAGGGTGTTCATCCTTGTTTATTACTGTGACAGTCGGAATTTCCTCGTAAACAATTCACACAAGAATATATAAATCGGATAATTTTGCTTAGAATAATACTCCAGAGGATTGATAAAGTACTTTTAGCTGCAGATAAAATGTCCGTGCATGTTTACATACGGCTTGAAAGTTGTATGGTGAGAAAATCCTCAACTTCACTTTGTAAACATGATCAACATGTGTCCGATTTGCCGATTTCGATGGGACACACTGAAACCTACTCCTACAAGTAAGAGCCTCAGTTAACGTCCCTTCGCTCCTTATATACCTCGGACTCTTACATCCGAAGGCCATTTTCTAACGAGCTCGTTCCGCCTGAGATTTTGGGCGGAACGTATTATGCGTGAAATAAACTGTTAAAAAATAATTTTCAGGTACCTACGTGTTAGCATGGGGTAAGAAAGACACAAGAAATAATAAAATCCATTTTATTCAGTGTGCATTATTGTTAATTAATGAAAATTGTCATTATTCCAATTTGTCACCAGAAGTACTTTCGATTTGACTTCACATTAATTTTGCAGATTGCTTGTCAGAAAACGAAATTTTCGATGCATTACACTGTTTTCGTTTCGTCAGATTTTCTGAAATCCATTTCCGAATTTTAAACAGACGACTTGTTTCAATTTCTGCTTCGATTTAAAAAATAATGGATTTATTGCTAATACGAAGATTTACAAAGTTTTAAGCGTAAGTTTTATCGTAAATATTGAGTATATTATTATTTTGTACCATTCGTTAATATACAAAGCCTTATTTCGTAATAAATTTTTTTTTCCACTTGGGGTTTCAACGGCGAGAATTTTTACAATGGATGCTAGAGGTTACGCGGCGCCAAGTCAAAAGTATCTCGCCGTGAACCTCTAGCATGCTGGAGTAACTGAAACCCGGATGTACTAAAGACCTGAAATTACCCGATGTTTTTATTTTAAATTAAATGATAATATTGAGTACTTAAAATGTCTTATTTTAAAGACCTTTGACTATGATGCATTATGTTATACAAGAATTCATTTGTTTGGGATATTACTGACAATTTTTAATCAGGTCAAATCAGGATTTTAGCATATCAAGTCTTTAGTACCTTCCCGTTTCCCACAATGCCGCGCGTTGTTTACACCTCGTTCCCTATACGAAAACCCATTTTGATTTCACCTTTTGTTGTGTACATACATCACATTTTAATTTACTTGCATAAAAAGAAAACAGAGAAACACCGAATCAACACTATATCTTACTGATGCATCAACTAAAACCAGGGACCTATGTTAGTATATAGGTCCCTGCTAAAACTGTGCGTTAGTGGCACAGTAAAGGCTTGGCTGGCTACAGTAGCTAGACAACTTGTCCATGTAAGGTTTCCCACATATTTGTTTTATAAAAAACAAATATAGTTTGGAGTTTGTTTATCTTTATACCAAAATGACAGGGTTTTTCATCAATTCGAAATGAATCCAGATAAAATTTTTCATAGTATAACTCTTACCATTAAAAAATTAATATTTTTAGCTCTCAGAAAAAAAACAAACGTTTATGGTCTATTAACCCCTTGCCTAATTATAGGGGCCAGCCCCTTTTTCTTAATCTTATATGAAAGCTCTCATAATTACGCACAACTTTTGTTGTATATTTCTTGCCAAACTATTCTCGGTGCAAAAGTAATTATGCGTTTTGACCGAAAGTGACGTCATTTGACGACTTTTGACAATTCCGGCATTATTTCCGGCTGACATCGCAGTCAGCAAGTCAGAAAAAAATTGAAAAACTCAAATTCAATCGGTTTTATTTGATTTGTTTTGATTCAAAGGAAAAACTTCTGATGGATGCTTTCTGTTGAGGATTGTAAATAAAAATATATGTTCTATTTGCCTTTAATCAATCCCGTTAAATTTTTCAAAAAATCTTAAAATTAAACATCCCTTCCTGTGTCGACCGGAAGTGACGGATGCGAAATTAAAAGACGTCATGCATAACGCAATAAGATGTTTTATTATCCCTGAAAATATCATGATTCAATCTTGAGTGGTTTACAAGAAGATGCTTGGACAAAATGACAACTTTGAAAAAAGAAAATCGGACAAAAAATGCGACCGGAAGTGATTTTCAAAAAAATGAAAAAATGGTCTGGAGATATTACAACAATGCATCATTCCTAAAAAAATCTTTGAAATCGGTTCAGTAGTTTCGGAGAAATCACGTGTACTATGAAAAGGGAAAAATAATAATAATAGGAAACATAAGAAAAACAGTAAGGTCTTCCGAAGGAAGTCGGAAGACCTTAATTATCAGGGGCGGATACAGGGTTTGAGATTAGGGGGGGTGTGGAATATTTTTTTGAGGCACGGGGTCTGGGGGCTGCCTTAAGGCCCCAGTGGATCCAGGGCGAAGCCCTTGTGGGGGCCTAGGGGGCGAAGCCCCCGAAAGTAGTGTTGTGTGTGATCTTTTGGGTAAATACACATGGCGATGAAGGAGTTGCCTATCCCGGAAGTATATATTTCCCTGCAATAATAAACGATTTACTTACATACTAATAGTGGTATTGACTAGTTATGTACCAAAGTACAGCATTATTAATACTAATCATATTGTACTTTGAATGATGGGGGCCCAGGGGGCGAAGCCTCCGGAAGCTCCTGGGTTTTTGGTGTATTTAAAAGAGTAAAACCAGGCACATAATAGAAGTATTGGTTAGTTATGTACCAAAATATGGCATTATTAATATCAGTCATATCATAATTTGAAAATTTTAGGGAGGGTGGGGGGGGGGGTGCGCACCCACGCCCCCCCCTTAAATCCGCCAATGTAATTGTTTTTCCATTTTGGGTCGCAAAATTATTCGGCCCAACGAGCTTCTTGCAGATGTCAAGTACTAGTACTTGATAGAGGTCTCTAGAACATTTTGAAATCCATCTTAAAATTATGCAGTTGAGGTAAGAATTCTGAGGAATTATTCCAGAACCAAGCGCAATTTTTTGTACGCATTAATATATACTATTAATATGGGTGGCACTGTAGCTCTCTGGTGATCCATCCCATTTTTTTTTCAGCTAACGAGCTTCAGATCTGCAGCTACATGTAGCCTTTCACCAAATATATTCTATAAAAATTATGACTCGATTTTGTTTGTAACTTTAAATCGCTAGAAATATATTGTAAAAATCCAGAATGAAAATAATAAATGTTAGAAATGATTTTATTACTTGTTGGAAACGCAATGCAATTTTTAATTCCAGAAATCAAATGCATCGGAAACTGGTACCTCCCCTTACCCAAAGAAACTAGTATACATGTAGTACATGTACACACTTCGATTCTCGATTGTACACTCTAATCGGCACACAGAAATTAAAAAGTTTATTAAAAGGAAAGTTTAGTGACGCATACTAATCTTTGCCAACCTTTTTTTTTGTCATTTATTTGAAGACCTGCACGTAGCATCGTTTTTGAAAGGGGAGAGTCAACAAGAGAAAAAAAATTATACTAACCTGTAAAAAGTTGACAAGCCAAAAATAAAAAAAAGGAAATTGCCCAAACTCGAAAAGCCTATTTCGTTGTGTGTGTGTTTGGGGGGGGGGGGGGGGGGGGGGGGGGGGAGTGGCCAAGTTTTTTCACTTCCAATTTTCTTTGCATACACTACTTCATTTCCTTGATATCACTATACTGTGGTAAGAGTTGTGGGGGACAACCAACCTTTCAATGGACATCAATAGTAAAAGTAATGTTGAGGATAAAAGTTGGGGGGGCATGACCCCTGGCTCCTCCTCTGTTGCTACGTGCCTGAATTGGCATTCTCCAATCTGAAGGAAATCATTGTATCATTTCAGGGAAGGGGGAGGGTTCCGTGTCGCGATGAAAGGAAATTTAATAATCGATCTCTTTTAGTCCAATTTTCACGAAAGAACATGGAACATTTGTATGCAACTACACAGCTTTCTCAGAAGCAATTTTGCGTTTTGTTACAGAAAAATTCCTAATTATTCATTTTTTTTCTGTCGTATTCTGAAAACTCGGAATGTATATTTTTGGGCGCTCTTCCGTGTAAAACAGCATGCTACAATCACGCACCCGTAAAATCGTGTCATTGTGGTAAAATCGTGTCATTGTGATATTCTTTTTATTCGAGAAAATAAAAGAAATATATAAGCATATCATTCGGTAAAATACAATTATAAGCCTTGTAGCAAATAATGCAAAACTCAAAGTTGCTTAATTTAATTTTCGATTTTCATGAGAATTGGATACGTCACTTCCACTTACAATTTACTGTGTGCATTTGTCATAATTGTCATCTCCCGATGACACATTAAGATTGTATGCCGGAAGTGAAGTCCTAGTGTAAGCCTCCATTAATCTTTCGGGAGTCCTCGATGTTTACAGAGTTCAAGTAGCCTGCAAACTGGTTTTCTTTAAGAAGAACTAGCTTAGGAGTGTGTGATCTTCTTTCGGTTTAGGCCTATTCGAAAGCCAAGGAAAATTTAGAAAAGAAGTACGATGCTAATAAATATCTATAGTTTCGGTGTGTAGTATATATATTGATCCTAAATACTCTGCCTTATTAAATTGGTAAGCCACGCAAGGAGAATTGACAATGACGTAATTTCTATATATAGATTTGTTGACGCGAAGGGAAAACTGGTTCTCGCACAAAAGAACAAGCTTACAATTAGATTCTGCAAAAAATGAAAGAAGAGTGGTCAACGCTAATTTTATGTTAATTTTTTAGTCTGTAATTGGATTTATTAAATTAATTCCTGTCAAACTTTAATGATTAGCTGCTTTTAAATGAATGATAATTATTGTTGATAATTCCGTATTGTGTTAAGAAAATATAGTTCAAGGAAAGTATTTGAATTTAAGTAAATTGTAAACACCCAGAAGCACAAAGACCGCTGGAATAAAATTTCACCAAAAATCGCCTTGGGTGCTCTCACAGACGTCCATGCTTTCCCTATAATATTTACTGCGGCCAAAAGAAACTGCATACTTTACTGTGGAGTTTGCTGAATATAAGTCATTTGGGAACTTCGGGTGTAATAATCCATATATTCATTGCATTAAAATATTTCCCTTTCTGTTTTATTTCTTTGACATTATTGATACCAAAGAGATGACATTTCAGGCTTTCTGGAAAGCCAAACTCGTATTTATTTGTATTTGCTAATTTAAACAACATTGCAATTTTTCTGATATAAAGGAATTAGAATAACTTGATATAGGCTCGTATACATGTAACGATTGCAATTACTTCAAAGTGCAGAGGGAAACGGGGCCTAGAAAAATTCTCGAACTACATGTTTACCTTTCCAATAATAGAATCAACCGTGTCATAGAAACAAGAGTGACCGAGAAAATCGCCAAATCGCAGCACCGGTTATTTATTCCTCAAAGAATAGAATCCGACATTTAACATTTTAATTCTTTGAATACACATACATGTTAAAGAAAATCTTTATGATTGGGTCTAGAATTATTCTTACAATTTACACAAATAACATATTTTCTTGATTTTAATCTGAGTAAACCGATGACCTAGCATCGTTTAGAGAACTCTAGTAACAAGAATAGATATGGGTTACCCCATATAGATATTCGACTTTTAGATTTAATATGTTTACGAGTGTTTAATGACTTTTATGAAAATAAAACTGTACTGTCTAGTTATAGAACTTGTGTAAATTTCGTGAGTCCGGTCACCCAGTCTCCAGCATTACGGTCACCCAGTCTCATAACAAACAGTACACATACCTGTGTCCGCAAGACCACTTAGCCTTGGTCTGCACACGTGCGATGGAGTTGTCAAACGGACTCCCGCGAACAGAGAAGTGACGATGGCAGACAAAACTTTTTTTTCATAATTAGATCACATGAATACAAAATTTAATTCAGCTGATTAATAAAAATTAAACGATTGTCAGTTTTTTAAAAACTCAAAGAGCGGTAATATTGACCTCCCGAAATCGGAATGTATATAGGTCAATGCGCGATCGATAAACGGGTTACACATGTTACATAAACATTGTAAACACAACAGTCAGGGTCCGAGGAAAATTCACGATGCATAAATTTAAATTTAATGACAGTGAACTATTTTAAGCTTGAATTTTTTTTTATAAATAATTCCACATTGAATATTAATCGAAGGAAAGATGATAGGTATTTTCCTCTCTCCCGTCTTGTTGTTTAAGCTAAATACAAGGAGAAATTAAAGTTTTCTCTGAATAATCTGTATGACATCCAGCTAGAGAATACGTTAAAACTTATATCAACAAAGTTTAACATTCAGTTTAGTTAGGTATATTATTCTAATCCAGTTTATATCAGGTATGCGTGTTATACGCGTAAGCATAAAGAATTCTTCACTTGCCGTATAAAATTAGTTACCTGTACATGGATTATGAAGTTTGCTGCTCATTTGATAACACCTGACGAACAAAATAACGTTTTCATGAGATCAATAAGATGTTAAAGAACCCATTTCAAATCGATAACCATATCGAAATATTTTCCGTTTTTGAGTTATAAAGCAAAAACTTTCAAGCGACCTAGACCCCTAATTTGAGGGGCCAGCCCCTTTTCAATGATGTCAAATGATAGAACTTAAAATTATGCACAATATTTGTTCATCATGTCTTAACAAATTATTTTTAGTTTAAAAGATACATCAGGAAATATATGTAAATTTTTGTGCTTTTAGGCATTCTCATTTTTGACCCCTATCTAGCACCGTTTTGAGAGCAGAAATCGAAAAAGAAAAACCGATGTGCACAACTTCAATTCTTCTAGTATTTAAATGCAGTCGAATTTCTGCTCCAGCTTTTGTCGTTTCTGAGCCTTTGTCTGGAAATGAACAGTACCAAATTTTGATTAAAAGGGAAATAACTCAAAAGCGGAAGGGAATTTTTGAAATTTATGAAAAAAATTTAATAGAATTTTGTAACGTTCAAAAACGCTGAAAATTTGAGCGAAATCCGTTCAGAAATGAGCGAGTTACGAGGTCTCAAAGTTGGCGTCTAGGAAAAAAAAAAAAAGAATAATAGGGAATAATCTTAACCATCAGAATCAGTAGAAGGTCTTCCGTTAGAAACGGAAGACCTTAATAATCTTTACCAATAGAATCAGTAGAAGGTCTTCCGTTGGAAACGGAAGACCTTAAGAATAAAATCGACTGTCCTTTGAATCAATGGGGTAAGATAGTGTACCCCTTATCGCAAGATACTGTACTGAAAGATGTCAATTCAGCTGGTTGCAACATTCCGTGCTGTTCATATTTAGGTTTCTACATTGTAATTGTGATATTATTTTTTTTTATTCAAGAATTAATTGTTAATATTTTGTACCTATAAGATCCTCTTTCATTTATTTTGGTAATTTTCACTGTTTTATCATGTACACTCACACTTTCCATATCATGTTTTATGCTGAGTTTAGTTTTTCTGATCATTTTTGTGGACTGTTATTTACATCAACCATGCTTACAATTTACTGTTAATTTAATTCCGCCCAAACTTGGCAACATAGTCAATATTTAAATTTATTAAAATGAAGGGGATGCACAATTTCTTCCTCCCAGAAATAATAATAAATATTAGAACTAAGTGGGATTACATGAAAATCATATTCTCAAGATTCAAAAGCACTTTTAATGGCAAAAAAATCTTTATGCCCTCAATGGTCAATGGGTGGGGCTGCAATGGGCCCTTTTTGACAGACTTATACAGATTATTTTTCTACAAAAATTACCTTAATTTTTTACAATTAGTTAAAGAGAATTTACTAGATGGGAAGTGGCCATGTACATGTTGTTGATCGTTTACATGTAGTTGATCGTTTAGATTTATTATTCTATAATCCCTTTGTTTACGTACATGTATAATCTTAGCCGTCCAGGGCTCTTATGATTGGACTTTTGATTGTTTTATTTACATGTTTTTAATGAATACATTTACAAAATCTGCAATTTTTGTATTTTTGTAGCCTGCGAGTTTTTCTGCAATAGTTGCAATATTTTATCCTGTATCTCGATCGAAGTAAGGACAAAAATGTAGTATTTAATATATACCAATCCCATAATATAGGTTTTAAAATGTAAGCTATTGTATTCATGATCTATACGTTATTATGGTTCATTGATTGAAGACTTCGAATTCACTCCTCAAATACATGTATCTTTTATACAGATATATTCTGAAAATCCTATTCATTAGAGTTTTGATCCACACTGGATAAAAAACACTACATACATGTCCTTTTTTTTTTAACTTAAAAAAAGTAAAATTGATACCTTTAGAGGGTAGAAAGCTTTTTTTTTTTTTTTACAGCAAAACATGTTAGGGAAAGTAATTGTAATTTAATTAATTACTTTCCTATGTAATTGACCCCATCCCTGATATCTAGGCTTTCAGATACTTCTAGCTGAGTCTTCTATTTCCTTTAACTACTATATAAAACATGATGAAAAAAGTTTTTACTAAATTTTCAAGGCATAACAGAATACTCAAAATTTTATATCAGGCTAATAAGGATTGGAATATCAAGAAAATCGAATTTCTCTAAAAATTGTATGTATTTGTTTTTACTTTTTAATGAAACAAAAGTCAATTTTCACATAACGTTTTTTAGCCAACAACGAACCTTGAATGATAATAAGATGCATAAATGTGAAAAAGGAACATGAAACTTTTCTATTTCAAGCTAAACAATGAGAACATTAATTTTAAGAGTTATCCTTCCTGATTGAGGATCGGATATCCTTTAAAAACAAAGGTTGCCCTTCAAGGGACATATTTTTATTTTTATAAAAAATGAACACAGTCTGATCTAAAAAAAATCAAATTTATTTCTCCATATTTTTTTTACAATTATTTAACTAAAGGATTTTCATTGGTTATCGAAAATTCGAATTTCAGTTGTTGAGATACAAGAGAGATTTAAAGGTCCAAACCTTTGTTAAGTAAACAAAGCCCATGCAATGTTTTTTTTTTTACATAGGTTAAATGTACTAATATTTGTCTCGTTTTGTTATGAATATTATATTTTCTATATGTAAACAAAAACAAGGCATGTACCTTGTTTACATTATGAATTGAGACTTTAAAGATCTGTATTTCCTTTGTAAATCAACAAACAATGTTCAAATTTCTGCTGATCATTAATATAAAGGACAAATGATAGAAACAAAAAAAGATGCCTGGATTGGTGTATATATTTATGGGCCTATTTTATTGCAAATCATGCAATTAATAAATTTCAAAAGTATAAGAAATTGTAAACCTTCTATGATGTTCAAATTCTAACTTTCTGGTTGTTATTTTAATTTTTTATGACAAAAGTTTGTATAGTATGTCTTTAAACTATATTTTGCGACAATATTAGTTTTACTTTAGGAAATGAGCTACTTCAGTGTACACGTTTTTATGCGCACTTGAACAGAACATGTTTTGCTGTAAAAAAAAAAAAAAAAAAAAGCTTTCTACCCTCTAAAGGTATCAATTTTACTTTTTTTAAGTTAAAAAAAAAAGGACATGTATGTAGTGTTAAGCAGCGAGTCCTCTCTGACGTCATACTGTCAGTGGCTGATAAGTTGGAAACGTCCAAATAAAACTTTTTAAATCTATATTGCTTCCAATCCTCAGTTCTATTACCTGAAAATAGTCATTATTCTATCAATAGATTTGTCAAAATTTCAGTTAGTCTTTTGGTTGGTTGTTTTAATGAAAAAGGTGGAGATAGCGAATAGTTATCGAGATAAAAAATCCATTAAACATTATAAAATAGGAGCAGAACAAACAGGGGCCTCTAAATCATCAGAGGTTGGATCAGGTACTATGAATGCAATGGATGATAAAAAAAAAATATTTGTTCTGAATGCTGCCATGCTGTAAATGTTGTATTTAGTGGCACCCGGCAAATTCAAATTTGCAACATGACAATACCACATGAAAAGGACTAAAAAGTATTCCTAATGCCGTAATTCGTGATAAAAGCTATAGAGAAAAGATACAGGGTTAGTTCTGCTAAAAAAGAATAGAAATTGAAATTGTTCCAGATATTTGTTCCTGGCTAAAGTCAGTAGAAGAACCAAAAGAAAAATATGACACACATGTGTTTTTCTTACCTTCTCCTCGAAAATAGATTTTAACGTGCTGTATTCTGTGAGGTTTTCCTAGATCCACTTGGAACCAAGCCTTAGACTGGTTTTCATCAGCATGCGCGCAATTAGATAATTTTGTGTTTAGGTTTCCATCATTGGCGTACGAAGCAATGTTCTTGAGATACGTAGAACTCTGGAACAGCAATGTTGTGGGATTTTTACTCAGGTTTTCGGTGGACAGAACAAAAATTGTGAAGATTTTTAGAAATAATGGTATACTGGTTCAGCTTCAAACATATATGATAAACAATTGGCAGTGTCTTATCTGCCCTTCTCAGACCATAAATTTAAAAAAAAACTGATATTAACTGTTGTTAACTGATATTTTGGAGCAAATATTCTGATAGAATTTCTCAAAAAGAATTTTAACATAGTCATATTTCCCTTTTTAAGTAAATTTCTTTAATATTGCCCTATTATATTTTCTTAAAAACTTAAATCAAATTAATCTTTGTAAAGTGTAGAAATAAAATTTATATTTTGATTTTGTAATTGATTAATCCATATGAAAATAAGGAGTCCAATGGCTTCTAATCCCCTTGTTTGTTATATCTTCAGCTTGTGCTAGAAGTTATTATCAGGTGCTAATTAGTGCCCTGGGGTCATGTACATATTTCTTCATTGATATTTTCCACACATTTTGACCTTGTCTCTTGGTATTTTTTATACAAACACTTTGACTTTAAATTTTAGTTTGGTACAGAATAAGTCAAATACCAACATTTTGAGAATATCTTAATATTTGTTGAAATGAGGGAGAATTAATGCAAAAAAACATAAATTGTATTTTCAACATATTAAATTCAATTTTCAACATAGAATTAAGGTAAAACCATGAGTAAACTTTCTACTAGTCAGTATCTATTGAATTCCTGACACAAATACCCCAGTGGAAAGAATCTTCAGTGTGGCAGGAAAATCTTCAAATCTAATAGATCTAGATGTAGGTTAGGAGATACAGTAATTGAAAATTAAATGAACATTTGAACAATATTTTTGTTAAAAAATGTTGTAAGAAAAATCTGATATAAATATTATAAGTTTTTAAGAAAATATAATAGGGCAATATTAAAGAAATTTACTTAAAAAGGGAAATATGACTATGTTAAAATTTTTTTTGAGAAATTCTTCTATCAGAATATTTGCTCCTAAATATCAGTTAACCTTTCTTAAGTGATGTTTATAAGATGGAGGGTGGAGGGGGTTTATTTCATTTATCTAAAATTAGTGTAATTGAATGTAATTGAAAAGTAATTGTGAATTACATGCCTTTTTGGAAAATTTAATTAAATTACCATTACTTGTAATTGAAAAATCGGTCAATTACACATTACTTTCAATTACATCGAAATTTGTAATTAATTACAGTCAATTACCATTACACATTACCATTACACCATCCCTGCTGGATATATACCTATTTTGTAAAGTACTGTAAATCACTTTTTATTCACGAGAACTTAATTTTCGCGTAATTACGTGAGACAGTGTGATCGCGAAAATTTAAATCTCGCGTATACTGAAACGTGGTTATATTGACGAGTTGAAAAATTGACGATTTTTTGTTTACGAAAATTGACGAGTGTTAATTTTGACGAAATATTTCATCTAGAGTTATGTATCTTTGAATTCACGGGGATACAAAGGCGGCGTCGGATTATCATTAAAGCTTAATTTTTGTACACAGCGTGTAAGATTGTAAAACTTATGTAAGTGTGTAAGATTTGATTAAATGAATTGCCCTCTTTTAAAAGTGGTCAATTGCATGAGGTGACAAATTAGGTCAAGCACGGCACGATAATTACCCTTTAAGGTACGCATGCAGTATTCGATACAGTGATTACATATCACTATGTTTTCATAACTAATCGAAAAAGAAATTAACAGTTACTTCTGTTAATCTAGTTTTAATAGGGAAAGACGAGAAAATTAATGGGTAGTGTTGTAGAATGGTCAATGTCTGTTGTGACGCTATATATATGATTTGAAGTTTGACGAGTGTAAATTTTGACGAGAAAATAAAAATCGTCAATATAGTCAAAATTAGCACATCGTCAAAATCACGTTTACAGTAATAGTATTCCTTAAGATTATATAGATGAATAATCACAATTCGTGAAAATATAGTCTCGCTTATCAAGAGTCAATGACTATCACGCGAAAATAAGGTATCGCGTAAATTTAGTGATCTACAGTATTCAAACCTGAAATGTATTTTTTGTTCAATTTTACATTAGAAAAATCCATTTTTCTATCCGCTTTTTTTAATTATAAATAGGATATTCTTTAATTTTCCCTAGACAAATATGATTAATTATAAAGTTTAATTTTGAAAAAAATACGATTGTTAAATGATATACATTATTTTGTGAATTCAACGATTTCCATATGTCCATGTTAACATAATTATCTTAAAGCTTGAATGTAAATGTATTTAATAAATTGGTTGTCAACATAATAAAGATGCATCTTGCATATCTGATATCAGATACTTACGTTAATTTTTTTTCCAATATTAGAATTAAGTACTCTCATAAGATTGGTAAAAACTTTTTTGTTTGTAGAAATAATTATAGTGCATATTGATCTTTTCTTACTTCTTTTTAAAATTGCAAGGGTTTAAAGGGCCATGATGGACACAGTTTATTGAATATCTAAAACTGATTTTAATGTTACAGAATGATACTGTTACTGATACAGAACTTAATGTTATTCAAAATGTAAACAAGGCTAGCGCCTTGTTTTTGCTTACATACAGAAAATGTCATATTTATAACAAAAAGAAATTCAATAAATCAATAGAAACTGTCGAATCATATTTAAACTGAACTATCTACTTTGAACTTATGTTTATTGGTATATTAACCTATGTAAACAAAAGCATGTCACTGACCTTGATAACATAAAAAAGGTTTGGAGCTCTAAATCTGTCTTCTCGACAACTGATATTCAAATTTTGGACAATAATTACAAAAAGAACCCCTCGTTAAATATTTATAAAACTGGAAAGATAAATTTTGAAATTTTAGCTAAAACTGTGTCCATGCCCCTTTTAATTGATGATGTATTAGAGCTTAGAAGATACTGTACGATCGACAGATTATGATTTACCGATTTATCTGTCGGAACATCATGCATTAAACGAGTTGCAATTCGATATATCCGATTGCCGTCTTTAAAAATACGAAGATACAAGTTTCTCAAAAAGAGATACAGAGTAAACATCCGTATCCTTTATACTTGCATAATTTACTTCCTCTTCAGAAATGGCGGATCAATGGTGGAAATGGTTTTACTGGTTAATTTTGTTTAGCGGATTTATTGACTGTTACGGTATGTCTTTTCAAAATTAACTTCACAATAACCTGTATATTGGAGTTTTATTTTTTTTTCCTGTGATCTTTTTTCCACCCTTATTTTTATTTTTTCAATTGTCAATTAATTCTCCGATACTTCTTATAATCTTTGATAAGATAAAAGCGTTTAAACAAAACGACTTGATTTTCTTTTTGAAAGCTTTAAAAGTTTACTAAAGTAAATGAATTAACATTGTAAGCCTTCTATTGTACCAATCACTCGATATGAATTCTAACAAAGACGTTTGAAACAACCAATCATTATTTAACGTACGAGTATAACTCCATCTCACATTTATGAAACAGACAAGAGGGCATATTGTTAGTAAAAAATATAGACTAGTATTACTATTACTAGAATATCATTTCCATTTTTTTAGAATTAAATTTAGAATTACATTTTGTTATATTTACTTTTTGGACAGAACCTTCTCAGATTGATGAACTGTGGATGAAATTGATGATCTAGAATAATTTATTGTAGTGTCGTTTAAAGATACATTTCTGAGTCTTATTATGCTTATCATTATTATATTTTTGGGAGAGCATTGCCATTGTGTAAACATTTGCATACATCATTATAGATTAACACATTGTATAAACCCTAAAACTTTATCAAGTGTCTCTGAAATATTTAGTATATATAATCATCATGTATATGTATAACATTTTCACTACAATTGTTGATAATTCGTTAGAAAATCATAATAATTTTAATCATTGTTTATATTACTGAGAAAGGTTTTTTTTCAAAGTTGTAACGACTTGTTACTAAATCCTTTTGTATATATTATGCAACAAAATATGTTCAAAACAAAACATCTTTGTTTTAAGTTTTGGGACAGAATAAAGTTCCCTGTTGTATTTTATTTCCCATGAGAAAATAACAAGAACATTTCGTAGATAAAGGATCCAGTTAAACCTTAAAATTAACAAAAAGTAATTTACAGTTTATTTTTTTCTTAGAAAAATGACAAAGACCCTCATGAATTTTTCTTATGTAGGCGAATATTTAAGCATTGAATTCATATTTTTGGAAGTCGTCGGTTCAAAAACACACGTACGTGACTGTACCGACAAATTGAATACTGCGTGTTACCTCGGTATGATAATCTTTCGGCAGGGCCAGGTGTGTTATAGATCCGACGACATCCAAATGAAATATAAAGAGATAACGAACAGCGTTCAAGATCATGAGTCAATAAAACAGTACCAAAAAGGAGAAGATCTTTGAAACATCGATGGGGGATCAGGTCCCATTGTGAAGTGAGCATTTCATGTTGACAGGTAGCACCCACTGTGTGCTCCGTGTCATGATCGGGAAATAGCCGTTTGTGACGTTGAAAAGTAATATAACGAAAATAATAAAAATGTAATGTGAAGCAAGAAAAACATAGTCAACCAATCAAGAATTTTGGGCAAGTTTTTTTTTTGCGGACAAACATGCCAAAACAACATGCAGCGCGACATGCCTGCGATGTGTATATTTTTAATGCAACCCACCCCCTCCTCCTCCTAATGTCTCCAAAATATTATGTAAAGCAAGAAAAACATAGTCATTTCGTCAACAATTATGGGGTTTTTTTTGCAGACAAACAGGCAAAAAAAGTTACCTACAAGCATACAGGCGGAATGATATCAAGAAATATGCGTGCTTAAATCTTTAATTGTTTATTGCTATATACTGTTCGTGATTATAATTCGGCATTTTCAAAATTTAGCGTACTCATTTGATATGGAGTTGTTGGCATAATCATGAATTAGCACTACACGTTTGTGCCATATATTCTACTTACATAATTTTTTTCTTAGTGGTATTCTTGAATTAGCGCATCATTGTATGCACCAAAGCCGCTAAGACATGAATCTCGCTTTTTAAGTACATGCATGTATACAGTAATAAAGTTTAGGACCTTTACCAGCTTAGTTTGGACTTTCAGTAAGGCGCGGCATTCTCGAAGTTACCTGATTAGCCTCTGAAATTTACACAGCTTTCCTTCAATGTTGACAATATACATAGGATAGAAATTCGGCCGAATGTCAATTGGTGAAATAAAAAGCCAATTAAAAGTTCTCTTACGACACAGAGGTGGGACATAAGTTGTCTCATCGTTGTCAACAACAATTTTAAGTTCCTGATGATATTAATTTCTTAACCAATGAGAATCTACTATAGTATTCGCCGTTTTGTAGCGCCGATACTGAAAGTCCAAACTAAGGTGAAAATTGTCCTATCACTATGGGTACTACTACTTTGACGTTGATATCAAATATATAAAAGGTGTGATTTACAAATGACTTCATAAAGTCTTTCTGAAGACATTCAAAACGTAATTTGCAGATCACGTCACCTGATGCAGTACATACATGTATATGTCTGCCAAAAATGTTTCTAGAAAGTTGTTTAGTTTGCTATTACGTTTGCATTCCAATTCAATAATTTGATTGGAGTTCACATAGAAATTAACCTGAAGCGATTCATGCATAGTAAATTTTTAAAAACACATTCCTATAATTCACATAAATTAACGCTTTCAAGATTTTAATTAAATATATCTCTCCATGTGAACGGGATACTGGGTACTAAAACTAAATTTTAAAGAAAACTAGTCTGAGAAGGGCAGATAAGACACTGCCAATTGTTTATCATATATGTTTGAAGCTGAACCAGTATACCATTATTGCTAAAAATCTTCACAATTTTTGTTCTGTCCACCGAAAACCTGAGTAAAAATCCCACAACATTGCTGTTCCAGAGTTCTACGTATCTCAAGAACATTGCTTCGTACGCCAATGATGGAAACCTAAACACAAAATTATCTAATTGCGCGCATGCTGATGAAAACCAGTCTAAGGCTTGGTTCCAAGTGGATCTAGGAAAACCTCACAGAATACAGCACGTTAAAATCTATTTTCGAGGAGAAGAAAAACACATGTGTGTCATATTTTTCTTTTGGTTCTTCTACTGACTTTAGCCAGGAACAAATATCTGGAACAATTTCAATTTCTATTCTTTTTTTAGCAGAACTAACCCTGTATCTTTTCTCTATCGCTTTTATCACGAATTACGGCATTAGGAATACTTTTTAGTCCTTTTCATGTGGTATTGTCATGTTGCAAATTTGAATTTGCCGGGTGCCACTAATTACAACATTTACAGCATGGCAGCATTCAGAACAAATATTTTTTTTTATCATCCATTGCATTCATAGTACCTGATCCAACCTCTGATGATTTAGAGGCCCCTGTTTGTTCTGCTCCTATTTTATAATGTTTAATGGATTTTTTATCTCGATAACTATTCGCTATCTCCACCTTTTTCATTAAAACAACCAACCAAAAGACTAACTGAAATTTTGACAAATCTATTGATAGAATAATGACTATTTTCAGGTAATAGAACTGAGGATTGGAAGCAATATAGATTTAAAAAGTTTTATTTGGACGTTTCCAACTTATCAGCCACTGACAGTATGACGTCAGAGAGGACTCGCTGCTTTACTGACAACACCACAGAACCATCCTTACCCCCTAATATCATTGATATTCCTTGTGAACAGAGGGCAAAATACGTTATCGTAGAATCCACTTACAAAGCCCCAGAAGATTACCGTTCCATAGGGCCAGTTATGGAAATTTGTGAGATAGAAGTTTATGGTACAGTACCCGCATCGTTATTCTTTACAATTCTATCGTGTTCTATCGTGCGTGTATCCTATCGTATCGTGCGTGTATCCTATCGTATCGTGTTTTCCGTTTATCAGGTTTTGCGTTTTCTATCGTGTTTTCCGTTTATCGTGTTTTGCGTTTATCGTGTAGATCGTTTATCAGCTTCTATCGTGTATCGTGTTTTGCGTTTATCGTGTATATTCGGAAACCCTCGCTTTTTATCTTTACTATGTAAAGAAACTACTGAGCTATTCCGAGTTTCTTTTTCGTTTTGTTAATAAAAATAAGATTAATTAAACCTAAAAAGAGAAAATAAAGATTTATCCCTTTCTTTTTCATCAATATAAGAAATATTAAAGCGTAGAAGGAAAAGATAATTAATCGCGTATTAATTTATTGAATAAATTGATTTATTAATAAATAAATAATTAAATAAATAAAATAATTATATCATGGTAAAGCAGAGAGTAATTGTCAAAATTTAAACAGTAACTCTATTTTTCGGAAATGAAATTATAAGTAGATCGATCAACTGGTCTTTTTCTTTAAAAAATAATTTATCGAATTGTATGATTTATTTTGTCAAAATTAAATACTATTAATTTGATTTTCTCAAATGAATCGGAGTTACCGGAGAAAGATTTTTGGTAAGCTACGATGTTCGCGTAGACAAAAAGCAAATAGATAAATAATAAGCAGGATATTGTAATGTATCTTTTTTCATGCAACATTCTGTTTTTCCTTGTTTATCGTCTGATAACGTTAGAAATATGTTTACGCGTCTGACCTGCATGTATGCACAATTATTTAAAGTCTTGATGTTACAAATATAATATAACATAAGACAATGATCCAGATGATTTTAACAACGATTTTGGCCGTATACGTTCAAATTTTAAATTTATTTTTTAAAGCTAATTATAAATTCCTTGACATATGTCTAAATTAATAAAAGAAAACAAAATTATAAAATATAATCAATGAAAATGTTCTACCCAATTTATCACACCATGGCTGTTACTATAAAATAGATTTTCATTAATTTTATCTGGCATTAGATAACATAAAAATAATATATACATGTACAGGGGAAAACATGAAGTTTTTTAACAGCTTACCTTTTCGGCGTGGAAATAAACTCAAAATATAATCCATCGGGATGCCAAAAATCAAAATAAATCGAAGACCTTTCTTTACAAGAAAACTGACACGTATGTGTAGCTCTCTAATTAGCACACTGTCTTCCTGTGCGGTCAACCGCCCCCTCCCCCTTCTCCCCTAACTGACACCTCGGCCCGTGTGTGTGTGATCACCGTCAACATACATGTACCTGTACTGATTTCTCACCTGGGGTCAATTAGTAACCTCGAGTACTACCTGGTTCTAATGAAACGCATCAACTTATTTTCGGGATTTTGTTCCTAACTTGTTTGAACAATTTTATCAAAGATTTAATTTAAAATACATTAAATAATTGTACGATTTATGGATTAAAAAATCATGATTTTGAATGTTAAATAAAAATTCAAATAAATCAATTTAAGTTTATGTAAATAAGTCTTTTAATAAACATAAAAAAAATATACTGCACTTATGGTAAGTGCACTTTCGGGTCATCGGGTTTTCTACGTAAAACGGACAAAATTAATTCTAGGAAACTATTTCATTGATCGTAGAAACGGATGAAATAGTTCTAACATTCTAAACTATGAAAATTAGCTCGCAATATTTTTTTAACGGTATCTTACTATAAAAATAAAACAAAAGGAGTCGTCTGATCCGCCGTGACCATGCAAGACTAATAAATACACCGAATCAATTTATAGTATTAATCGATTTTATTCCATACGTATGTAACTTTATTTATGAATTCAACATTATATTTGGCTATTTCTTTAGATCATGTTTATCTAATTTTAAATTGGTTGCGGACTTTCAAAATACCGCCCTTCGAATATGCCTAATATGAGATTACCGGATCAGTGTAAAATGATTTTTAAGGTTTAATAATTCATATGCCGAATTAAACCTATTTTTCGTTATTATTAGAAACAGTACACACAGAGTTTAATAGCAATGATTTATAATTATTAAGTCGGAAAAGTCGCATTTCACTCTTTTAATATTTGTTAATTAATTTTTCTGTTTTGTATTGTAAAGAAGAAAGTATTTAACCATTCAATGTTCGTTAATGAATACGAGGTTTTAAGTATCTTTAATGTAAAATGTTTACATGTACATAAGTCAGAGCATAGCGTAAACATACATGTGCAGTTGTAGCAGACTCTTATCCTCATGACACAGTTTACATGTATTAATGCAGATCGCCATTATTTTAATAATGCTTCTATTATTTCTATTCAGAAAATTTAATTTTCTTGAACTGTTTCGTTCTTGATAGATCAATCATGTTAAATTTATTAATTTTGTTAAAGCCGTTTTTTTTAAACCTTTCTTTCGGCCAGTCTTCTACTTGTATTATTTTCTAAGATATTAATATTTAATTGCGATTTTTGGATACATCGCAGATTGTAAGCTTTAGACATTAAATACAAATATTTAATTTATTGCGTAAATTTCTTCCGTGAAATAACTTCGTACTTGTAGATAAATTCATTAGATAGAAAATTAAAATGTATATTTTTCATAAATAATAAATCTGTTTATAGAGTTTCAAAATTCACACACTTGAGAAGAAATAAAAAAAAAATACAGTCTCCATTTCATAAAAATCCATTTAATCACTGTCAATTTTTTATATATATAAATAAACAACTTTTGTAAAATTAATACAGAGATCTCAGGTTCTTTTTATAATATTTAAATGTACTTTATAGTTTAGATTTCAAGCTCTGTGAGTATTTATATTAAAAGATAATCTAATTTAAATAATCTTTCATCTTAAATTTAATTCAAAATAATGTTTTCGTCTTGTCAAAAAACGTTCCACATTTTGAAACAATCCTATCAGGTTTTGTGTTTATCCTATCGTGTAGATCGTTTATCAGGTCTATCGTGTTTTGTGTTTATCGTGTTTTGCGTGTATCGTGTTTTGCGTTTATCGTGTTTTGCGTTTATCCTATCGTGCGTGTATCCTGTCCTATCGTGCGTGTATCCTATCGTATCGTGCGTGTATCCTATCGTATCGTGTATCCTGTAAAGAATAACGATGCGGCTACTGTAAGAGTATCTGCTTCAATATTATGTAAGCTTTGCTTAAAATAAGGACTCGAGGTTACATTTGTTGAACTATTCCAGCTTCGAGGTTGTCCAATTTGTAAGCCAATAAATACATGAGTATTTCTCAAATTATTTTCTACAAAATGGTTTCAAGAGTTAAGTGCAAATATTTCTGCTATTAACCACTGTTTTTTTTATTAATTGATTACTTTACCGATTCAAATGTTTTGAAAGAGTTTCTACACTATCGTCCTCCTTATAAAAAATTCAGAAGAGTCAGACATAGTTTTAAATGTCCTCTGATAAATAAAATGATTTGAAAACACCATTTTGATTACTATTAAATACATTTATGTACTTTATACATTTAAAAATTTAATTTCAATCTACAGGGTGTCAGTTAAGACGTTATGGGTCGAATTGCTCAAAAAAATGCAGTGAGCATTGTGTCCAGGAAATAAATGGTTCCTGTTCATTTGGTTGTTAAGGTGGATTTTATGGAAACGTATGTAGTGAATCCTGTAGTCTATCATGCCAATCTGGATGCGACAGGTACACTGGCTATTGTGACGGGATATGTCCTGTAAACTACTTTGGACATTTTTGCGAAAAATTATGCAGCTCCAACTGTTTTGAGGGGTGTAATAGGGAAACTGGTCTCTGTGACTTCGGTTGTATTGACGGAAAATTTGCTGAAGTATGTAACGAAACCTGCAGTATTGGATGTAATTCTAGCTGTGAACAGGAAAATGGAAATTGTTCATGTAAAACAGACTGGAAAGGGGATAAATGTAATGGTAAGGAAGAGCAAATGAGATAATCAAAAATTAAAAAAATTAACATGATGTTTAGGTTAGCATATGGAAAACATGATATTTCTGATATATGTTTTTTTCGCTTCAGAGAAAATTCGGAGTCGCTTAAACAGACATCTTAAGACATTTGTTGGAGTAGGATTAGGAGTTGTGTCTTTAGTTCTCAAAGTAATTGGCTTGGTATCTTGTCTTTTGAGGTGAGAAATTATTTTTCTAACAATTTGTTTTATTTCTTTGTTATGTTTTAATTAAAAAAATAAACACAAGTGTTTGTTTTCAAAAAGAAGTGTATCTGAATTTTTTCAAAATATATTAAATATAAAAACAAAGGGAGAGTCACAAGTACCGCCCTTGTCCAAATTTAATCTTAATCCTTTGAATATTCATTAAAAAATGTTTTGTCGTAGAAGACGCAAACGGGGAAGCTTTAAACAACAAAGAAACCTCTCAAATAAAGATATGGTTATTTACGGTGAGCACTACCTTTTATGTTTGATTGATTGTTTTCGTATTATATGAAATTATTTTTTTTAAAGATCTAGTATAACAATTCATTGAATCCCCTCATGAAATACGAAAAATCATCAATGTTATATTTCTAATTCCCAGAGATTCTTTAATGTATGTGTGCGTACATAAAAAATTTACCATTAACTTAATATAACACTTAAATCACTGATCCCAATCAAGTTAAAGAAATCTTTCTTTTTCTTACAGAAAATGAAACAACTAATTTCAACCGAAAGGAGGACATCCAAGGACCTGTTTATTTAAATCAATTTTTGCCAAATATAAGTACACCGAATAATGATAAAATATAGATTGATAGAGATCCTAGTGTAGTTAATCAGGAAATATATCTTAATATCACAATTCAAACTTCAGAAATTAAAATAAGTGAAGAAAAGGGCAATAAAAACGCACCTTGGTGACGAGGATGCTTACATGGCAATGCATGGTTTCGATCAAGTAAAAAAACAACATGTGTGAACAACTCAAAATAACGTAGTTACATGTAGGTAGGTTGCAGGTTTAATTGTATTCTCTCTTATTTCAATCAAATGTGGCTTAACTCTTTTAATTCGAGTACTAGAGATAAGCAACTTTACATAATTAAATATGAAAAACATATATATTTTTACAGATTTACTTAATGGAAGTAAATATATTATGTATCTCGTAATGTATAAAGGAAAAGAACATTCTTATTAACAAACTTTTCAATGTTTAGAATACCATTAATTCTGAATAACTACTCCTACCCTAATCCCGATACACCACTAATTAAACTTATATGTATAGAGCAGCCCGGTGTCATATAGTGAGACTTTCGCCATAGTGAGACTTCCCCCCGGAAGTCTGGCTATATAGTGAATCTTTCCCCTGGGAGAAATATGGCTATATAGTGAGACTTCCCCCCATAATGACCATAGTGAGTCTTTCCCCTTCGGTTTGGATTTTATAAACATTGACAAAATTGAATATTTATTGTATGCCTTAGGGACCTTTTAACTTTTATAAATTTTATGAAGTGTTTTTTAGGATTTGTATTTCATTTTAAAATTAAATATACGTGATTTTAATGAAATTACATCACTATAAAATCAAATAAGAAGGACTTGAGTTCTAATACACTTTAAATCAAATTCTGACTGTTTTGCATATTTTAGCAAAGGTACCGGATGTATGGATTGGGCTTAAACCCCTTCTTTTTTCGTGATTTAAAATTCATTTAAAGATATTCTACTATACTGGGTTTGGACGATTGGATGTTTGAATACACGTATAAAAAAACGTTAAATTAAAAAATATATATATACTGCGTTGCAATTGTCATTTTTTTGACTAAACTATTTGCACTTTTAAATCGGAGATGGCTAATTGTCAATTTTAGTGTGTAGATCTGTTTTGTCGCAATTTCATTTTTACACTTTATACGTTGATACAAACAGCGTGCATGTATGCATCAGTCATTTCTTGATTGAGATAAGATATTTGAATATGAATTAAAAGAAAAAATAATTCATTTGTTATGTTGTTTGCATTCCTTACATCATCTCAGTGTACATGCATATGTTATAATGGATATCAAACAGTTAAAACGATATTTATGCATATAAAATAAATATATAAATACATGTTTATAAATGGAAGATAATTTCGTCATAAATTAATGCTGTAAGAATTTTTTTTTAAATAATAAAACAATGTTCCGGAAACTATAATAAAAGGGGGAAGTCTCGCTAGGAATGGGGGAAGGCTGGCTATAAAGTGAGCCTTCCTCCCGGAAGAACGGCTATATAGTGAAATTTCCGTGGGGGAAGTCTCACTATATAGCCATTCTTCCCAGGGGGGGGGGGGCTCAATATATAGTGAGCCTTCCGGGTAGGGGGAATCCTCACTATGGGGGAAGTCTCACTATACGACACCGGTCCTCCGGGTTGAAACAAAATGATACAAAATCAAAAAGTTTTGAGAGTCTACTAAGGGGAGAAAAAAAAACTTTTTACGGATTTTTGGCTCCAATATGTATTTAGATTGGAAGCTTTAAAAAATCTTTAAAAAAATCAAGTCTTTGATTGCGTAAAAATTAAAACTGAATTCATTTTTTAAAAACAATTTTGAGAGGCAGAAAAGAAGATATTTTTATTCGCCACAATTCCGTCAAAATTAAAGTCCTACTAGTTTTCATACCCAGTTTACCATTTCTATGTAAAGTTGTACAATTTTGATGAGGAAAGAAAAATATGGTCTATTAACATCTCTTACACCTTAATTACAACCTAGTCGATTTACATAAATGCTTAAAATGTTTTTTTCTTCTGGAAACTGATGCCATTATCTTGCCATGGACTATTTAATTACATTTAAGGTTCGTTGCCGTCTTAAAAAAGCAATGTAAATTTGACCTTTGTTTCCTTTAAAAGTAAAAAAAAAAAAATATACAGTTTTAGAGAAATAGGATTTTCTTGAATCTAGCCTGAGATTCCAATCCTTATTAGCCTGAAATTTTTAGTAATCTATAGCAAAAACATCTTACATCATATTTTATGTAATAGTTGACAAAAAAAGAGACCTAGCCAGATTTATCTGAAAGCCTAGTTATGTACTTATTTTGTAAAGTATTCAAACATGAATTGTATCTGTTGGTCAATTTAACATTAGAAAATTCAGGTTTCTATCCGATTTTTCGAAGTATATAATGGGTATTATACAATTTTCCCTATATAATATGATTAATTGTAATGATTCATTTTGAAGAAATACTGTGGGTAAATATACATTATTGTGCGAATTCAGCGATTTCCATGAGTTTCATTATGAGTTATTTTTACTTTAACTGCTGATCAAATTTGAAATACATGTAAGCTACGACTTGTAACAGTTTTTAAAGGAAATGGTTTATTTTGAGTTTTACCTATTTCTATGTAATCGATCCGTCCTTTTATTAAAGGATTGGCAATTCTATACATCCGATTCTAAAAATTACAAAAATACAAGGTTTCAAAAAGAGATACATGAAAAATAATCGTATCCATTTTTATCATTCAATACATGCATTTACTTCCTCTTAAGAAATGGCTGATCGATGGTGGACCTGGTTTAATTTGTGTAGCGGATTAATTGACAGTTACGGTATGTCCTTTCTAAATTAACTTCCCAATAACATGCAGCAAATGCAATTGATAATTGAGTCAAATGCAGATTGACGTTTTACATACTTATTGCTAGTCCATTATTTATACACTGATTTGTCGACGGATTTTTTCGTTATTTCCCGATCATGACAAGGAAAACACTGCGGGTGTGACCGGTCAGCAGGGGATGCTCACTCCTCTGTGGCACCTGATCTCACCTCCAATGGTTTGCTCTGCTTCTATTTTGTATTATTTTATGGACTTTTGATCTATGTTTCATATTAAAGTATTATTTTTTTCTAACCTTATTTTATGTTTTCAATTGTTAATCAATTTTTCGATTCTTATTATCATCTTTTTTTTGGCTGAAAAGATTAAAGCGTTTAAACAAAACTATTTTATTTTTTTAATATTCTTTTTTAAAATTTCAAAAGTTTACTAATGTAAATGAATTAACTTTGAAGCCTTTTATGGTTATACAAATAATTTCTAACAAGGAAGTTTTAAACAACCAAAAATGACTTTATTTTCACTTTTTTTTAAAATTTAAACATGTAAGTACTTAAAGGGGGAGGAAATAAGCACCTCCTTCAAATTTATCTGGTCTTAGAACCTCTGTCAATCATCTGAAATTAAGCCTGGGATTGGATACTTTGATTTGATTGACATTTAGTTTGCTGCTGTTGTGTATATCTTGTGTACCTTGTCTGGAGATCGTACCGACCATCGAATTAACTTTCAGGCTTTTGATGCCTACCGCACATGCCAAAGTGATAAAGAAGCAATCAAATGTTTCTCTCTTTTTTTAATTCATAAGAATATGCCATAAATATATTCAATCTATCAAATAATTAAATAATACAATAAAATATATAATACACATTATAAATTTAATTTTAAAAGGGAAGATTTCTTGTCACGATATCAATGGATCATTTTAATTTCCGTGTCAAAACATGATTTAACGTACATTTATTCCTCCATTAATTAACAAAATAAACAACCTGCGTTTGAAGCTTGTATCATGGAATAAAATAAAATTATTTTTCAAAACAAGTATGACAACATTGTAACATTGTTCATGAGTCAAGCGAATTTATATTTATAAGACAGACCTGTACGTGTCGCTTTTCTTCGAGACATGGTGACGAAGTTATAGTATACTAATGTTTTAGAAGAGAAATTACTCGGAATATAACATATTGCTTTGTATTTAATGCTTGAAATTAATAATGAATCCGGAAAGAAAAAAAAAAACGATGTAGATGATTCTTTTCCCGTTTCATAGCTGTCGGGAAACCCTGTTCCGAAGCCTTGGCCAATTTTATCGACCATGCAAAATGGAAAAATCAAGTAGGGTATATCATATAAAGATATTTATTTAAACAATAATATATCTACTTCAACATTTTATTATCAAAACATCGTTTCTAAGTTTCATTGTTTTATGATTCACTTTCTTCTTTCATTTTGCCTAGACGACGTGTAATTTGAATTACTTCCCTTTTTTGTCGCCAGATTACAACGACAGATTTTGGTGCTTATGTATTTTCGTATACACACTGTATATAAAAATATCGAATTATTACAAATGTCAATTATTTAAAAAAAGAAATTGAGAAGGATTCTGTCTGCCACAAAAAATGCTTTATTTCGTATTTCGATTAATGAGCTAAACATGAAAAAAAACGGCCTCGGTTTACAAAGTCGTAGGAAAACGCATACAGGTAATACACTCAGGGGTTCGGGTAACATCCTTTGTATATAGGTAGTATACACAAGCCAGCGTCGTTCCCTCGGGGCTTCTCAGCCGTTTCGATTAAGCTCCACCCCACACCAAACTTACCTGAGGAAAACCGTACGGTTGAAAACCTCGGCCTTTAAACCTGAACACGGACATGCATGTTAAATGTGGTTAAGTTTGCATACCAATCCTAAAACTTTACTTAGATTTCATATTAGCTTGAAGCAATTCGAGCAGAGTAATTTTCGTAAACGCAGCCTAAATAAACTTCTAGAAATTAACGCTCTTAAGATTTGAATTTATATCTGCATAAGAACAGGACACTGGGTACTAAAACTAGATTAATATTTAATGAAAATAAGTCTGAGCAGAGCTGATAAGACACTGTCCTATTATTTGTTATTCATATTTGCTTTAAGCTAAAACAGTACATCAAATTTTATAGAAATCTTCACATTTTCGTTCCGATCCTTAGAAAATTTGAGTAAAGAGCCTACAACGTTGCTGTCCCAGAGTTCAACGTATGGTATGAGAAATGCTTTGTACGCCAATGATGGTAGCCTAAACACAAAAGAATTTAATTGTGCCCATACTGCCCACAACCAGTCTAAGGCTTGGTTCCAGGTTGATCTAGGAAAACCTCACAGAATAAAGCAGGTTAAAATCTATTATCGAAGAGAAGGTGAGAAAAACAGGAAGTACATATATAATGGTATATATATATTTTTAAAAAAATGCAAAGCATTTATTAGTCCCTTTTTTTGGTTTCATAATTTTTTTTTCATGTCTTTTTATTGACTTAAAACAAAAACAAATATGTGGAACAATAATACGAAAAGTGATAAAAAGGTTAACTTTTGACTAATTTACTCTACCTTTTTTTTTTAGCAGATCTAACTCTATCTGTTACTTTGCAATCTTTTATCACTTCTATCACAAATTACTGCATTAAGGATTTTTTTTCTCCTTTTCACGTGGTATTGTCATTTAATAGATTATTTTTGAATTTGCTAGGTTCAACTAAATATAATATTTTCAGCATAACAGCATTCATGCAGAACACACTTTTTTATCACCCATTGCATTCATAACACATGATCCAACCTCTGATGTTTTAGAGTTCTGTGTTTGTTCTGCTCCTATTTTGCAATGTTAACTGCGTTTTGTATCTCGAATACTGTTCTTTATCTCCACCTTTTTCTCTTAAACAACCAATCAAATGACTAATTGAAATTTTGACAAATCTATCGATAGAATAATAATTATTTGCAGGTAATAAAGAAAAAGATTGGAAGCAATATAGGTTTAGAAAGTTTTATTTGGACGTTTCTAACTTATCAGCCACTGACAGTATGACGTCAGAGAGGACTCGCTGCTTTACTGACAACACCACAGAACCAGCCTTACCCCCTAATATCATTGATATTTCTTGTGAAGAGAGGGCGAGATACGTTATCGTAGAATCCACTTACAAAGCCCCAGAAGATTTACGTTCCACGGGGCCAATTTTGGAAATTTGTGAGATAGAAGTTTATGGTAAGAGTATCTGCTTCAATATTAAGTAAGCTTAGTTTTAAATAAGGACTCAATGTTACATTTGTTGAACTATTCCAGCTTTTTTTTCAACAAATTGAGTTTCAAATGTTAAGTGCATATTATATTTCTGCAATTTTAACCACTGTTTTTATTTATTGATTACTTCACTGATTCAAATTTGAAAGAGTTTCTACAATTATAAATATTGTTTTAATCTACAGGGTGTCAGTTACGACGTTATGGCTCGAATTGCTCAAAAAAGTGCAGTGAGCATTGTGTCCAGGAGATATGTAATGAAATAAATGGTTCCTGTACATTTGGTTGCAAAAGTGGATTTTATGGAAACTTATGTAATGAATCCTGTAGTCTATCGTGCCCATCTGGATGCGACAGGTACACTGGCTATTGTGACGGGATATGTCCCGTTAACTACTTTGGACATTTTTGTGAAAAACTATGCAACTCAAACTGTCTAGGGGGATGTAATAGGGAAACTGGTCTATGCGACCTCGGTTGTATTGACGGAAAATTTGGTGAAGCATGTAACGAAACCTGCAGTATTGGATGTAATTCTAGCTGTGAACAGGAAAATGGAAATTGTTCGTGTAAAGCAGTTTGTAAAGGGAATAAATGTGATGGTAAGAATCTTAATTTTGTTTGTCAATGATTTCTTACTAGTATTTTCGATTTTCCATTGAAGTTGATAACACAGACATTCGGTTTCTTTTATTTCTATTCTCACACTACAAGGACAAGGAAGTCTTTTTAGACAAAACACTGAATGTATTTAACAAACCCATTCAAGTAAGATTAATCATTAGTTTTTCTCTGAAATTTCAGAATGCAATTTCAAAAACCATGGATCCAATTGCTCACAAGAATGTAGCATGGAATGCTTTCAGGATGTTTGTAACACGACCGATGGTTCATGTATTTTTGGTTGTAAAAGCGGATTTTATGGAAACTTATGTAATGAATCCTGTAGTCTTTCATGCCCATCTGGATGCGACATGTACACTGGCTATTGTGAGGGGATATGTCCTGTTAACTACTTTGGACATTTTTGTGTAAAACTATGCAATTCAAACCGTCTAGGGGGATGTAATAGGGAAATTGGCCTATGTGACTTCGGTTGTATTGACGGAAAATTTGGTGAAGTGTGTAATGAAACCTGCAGTATTGGATGCAATTCTAGCTGTGAACAGAAAAACGGATATTGTTCCTGTAAAGCAGATTGGAAAGGGAATAAATGTGAGGGTAAGAAAGCGCAATTGAGGTAATCAAAAATTAAAAATTTAACATGCTGTTTAAGTTTACATAGAGAAAACATGATAGTTCTGGGTTTTTTTTTTCGCTCCAGAGAAAATTCGGAGTCGCTTAAACAGACATCTTAAGACATTTGTTGGAGTAGGATTGGGAGTTGTGTCTTTAGTACTCATAATAGTTGGCATGGTATATTGTCTTTTAAGGTAAGAAAGTGCTTCTTAACTATTTGTTTTATTTCGTTGCTTGGTTTTAATTAAAAATACACAAGTGTTTCTTCTCATAAGGAAGGCTTATATCTAAAATCATTGTGGAATTCTAGTACTAACTTTTAATGCATTTCCAGCAAAGGGAGAGTCACAATTACCGCCCTGGTCCTAATTTAATTTTAATCCTTTGAATATTCATTAAAATTAAAAGAATTGTTTTGTCGTAGAAGACGCAAACGGGGAAGCTTTAAACAACAAAGAAACCTCTCAAATAAAGATATGGTTATTTACGGTGAGCACTACCATTCTTTTGGTTTATTGATTCTTTTCGTATTATATGAAATTACTTTTTTTAAAATAGATAAAGTACAGCAATTCATTGAATCCTTACATAAAATACGCAATTGATTGAATTAAAAAAAATCATTAATGTTATATTTCTTATTCCCAGAGAGTCTTAAATGTATGTGTTCGTACATAAAAAAATACCATAAACTTAATAATACTTAAGTCACTGATCCCAATCAAATTAAAAAGATCTTTCTTTTTCTTACAGAAAATGAAACAACTAATTTCAACAGAAAGGAGGACATCCAAGAACCTGTTTATTTAAATCAATCTTTGCCAAATATCAGTACACCGAATAACGATGGAATATCGAATAATAGAGATCCCAATGTAGTAAATAAGGAAATATATGCTAATATCACAATTCAAACTTCAGAAATTGAAATAAGCACACGAATTTACGAAAAAGAGAGCAATAAAAACGCACCTGTCGTTGGTGACGAGGATGCTTACATGGCAATGCATGATTTCAATCAAGTAAAAAAA
>PRKT01000314.1:276389-292409 GCA_003671525.1 Saccostrea glomerata
TAGATTCAAGGTTGTTCAAATCATGACTCCCGGGGTAGGGTGGGGCCAAAATGGCCGATCAATGTTTTACATAGGAATACATAGGAAAAATCTTTAAAAATCTTCTTCTCAAGTACCACTGGACCAGGAAAGATTAAACTCATGTGGAATCATCCTCAGGTATTGTAGATTCAAGTTTGTACAAATCATGACCCCCGGGGGTAGGGTGGAGCCAAAATGGCGGATCAAAGTTTTACATAGTAACATATAGGGAAACCTTTTAAAATCTTCTTTTCAAGTACTTCAAAGACAGACTTCGTTATATTTATAGGGAATCATCCTCAGGTAGTGTAGATTCAAGTATGTTCAAATCATGACCCCCTGGGGGATGTAAAATTCAAGTGCCCCCCCCCCAAGTTTACTTTCAGTTCTGATCTGATCTGTGTTTTTTCCGAGCCAATTGCTCAGGTGAGCGATGTGGCCCCTGGGCCTCTTGTTTCTATTGTACCTTCTACTGGTCAATCTACCGGCCAATTGACGGTGACGTCATGATTTTTGATGCATAACTGAAAGAAATGACATAAGGAAAACATGAAGTTTGAATTTCTTAAAAACTTTCAAATTTTGACGGGGAATGAATTGTGATATATAATTGGTCAACTAAGGTTTAATTTATCTTTTGACTTAAGATTTAGAATACACGTATGATATATACCAATCCAGGCTCTTTTTGGTATCATCTGTCCTTAAATGATCAGCGAAAAATGAACATCATTTGTTGATCTACAAACGAGATACAGAACTTCAAAGTCTTTGTAATGTAAATAAGGCACGTTTCTGAAAACGAGATTCAGAAATTTACTAGAAATTGTTTTGAACGAAGAAGAAATCTGCCTTGAACGATCATATATACAATTAACAATGTATACAAAATAAAAATCTTAAAGATAGAATTAAATCCAAATTGTACAATTCTGGACAAAGGAAATTAAACATACTGCACTGTCAGTTGAGAAACTTTTCTATATCACAAATAAGTCGATTTACATAAATGCTTAAAATGTGTTTTTGTCTGAAAACTGATGCCATAATTTTGCCATTGACTATATAATTACATGTATAAGTTTCCATGACATACCGAGAGATGTCAATATTGTATTATCTGGTTATGATTGTGTATCTCTTAGAGATAATATGTTGTTCTTTAACCAAGTTCATATTTTATTAAAAAAAAACACTAAAAAATTTTAGAATGTGAAAATACACTAAGTATTGTGCAGCATGTCTATATATATATATTAATCTTGGCCTTAAGGTTAAAAGGACACAAAACCTATAAATATGGTTATGAACCTTCCCCCGTTTTTTCCCTTTTTGTTTGTATTCCCCATTATTTTAATACATTTTATTGTTTTCTTTGCTATTTTCTTTTACCTCAGTTTTTTTTTCAATTATGTACTCTTTAACCCTCTCAATATTAGTTTATAAATTATAATACATGTCTTCAACAGACCTTCAAATATGTACAGTATTTACATTTGTACCTTGATCTCAAATGGAGAGAATTAATATAGGCCCTTGGTCTGCTTTTCAATCTATATTCATATTGTATACTTCTTTGTATATTTTGAATAAAATACTTCTTAAACTAAACATATATTAGTATATTTAACCTATGTAAACAAAAACATGACACGGGCCTTTTTTAAACAGAGGCTTGAAGTTTTAAATCTGACCTGTATCTCTAAAACTGAAATTCAAATTTTTGGTAACCATTAAAAATATCTTAGTTTATAATTGTAAAAAAAAATATGGAACAATAATTTTTTTAGCTGAAACAATGTGTCAATGTCCTTTTAGGGGCATCTTGTGTTTCTAAAGGATATCAGATCCTCAGCTAGGAAGGATAACTCTTCAAATTAATTTTTTCTCAACGAGGAGCTTGAAATTGAAAACGTTTCATGCAATTATTTTCATTTTAAACATTTAATATCATTCAAGGTTCGTTGCCGTCTTAAAAAAAAGCAATGTAAAAATTAACTTTTGTTTCCTGTAAAAGTAATAAAAAATTATACAGTTTTGGAGAAATAGGATTTTTTTGAATCTAGCTTGAGATTCCAATTTTTATTAGCCTGAAATTTTTCGTATTCTATAGCAAAAACATTTTACCCATATTTATGTAATAGTTGACGCAATAAAGACTTAACCAGATTTATCTGAAAGCCTAGTTATGTACTTAATTTGTAAAGTATTCAAACCTGAAATGTATTTGTTGGTCAATTTTACAGTAGAAAATTCAGATTTCTATCCGATTTTTTGAAGTATATATTGGGTATTATATAATTTTCCCTATACAATATGATTAATTATAATGATTAATTGTGAAGAAATACTGTGGGTAAATATACATTATTTTGCGAATTCAGCGATTTCCATATATTTCATTATGAGTTAGTTTTACTTAACTGCCGAAATTGCATTAGTCCATCATATATACACTGAATGGACTACGGATTTTTCCATTATTTCTTGATCATGACAAGGAGCACACGGCGGGTGTGAGCGGTCAGCAAGGGATGCTTAGTCCTCCATTGCACCTGATCTCAACTCTGATGTTTCGGAGGCCCGTGTTTGCTCTGCTCCTTTTTTGTATTGTTTTATGGGCTTTTAGATTGAATACTGTTCGTTAGCTCCATTTCCCTCTTCATGGTATCATAATTATAATGTATGTTTAAATGAAAAATTAACATATAGTCAGATATAACTTCCATGTTAACAATTATTATTTTAAAGCTTGCACGTAAATATATAAATAAGTATCTTGTCAACATAATAATAATGCATATATGATATTTCAGATATTAGCATAAGATTTTTACCCATATTAAAATCATATTCTCTTATAAGATTGGTAACTCCCATGTTAAAAACAACTTTTTTGTTCGTAGGAAGGATTATCGTGCATATTGACATGTTTTCTTATTTCTTCCTCTTAAAATTTAAAACAAAGATATCTTTATTTGGTGTAACAATCAAATCTAAAATGCATGTAAGCTACTACTTCTAACATTTTATTTTAAAGTAATGGTTTATTTTGGGTAGAGTTTACAAGATAGGATTGGCATATTACGATTTACCGATTTATCTCTCGGAACCTCCTGTGATTAAACGATTGGCAATTCTATACATCCGATTGCCGTCTCTAAAAATTACACAAATACAAGTTTCAAAAAGAGATACATGAAAAACATCCGTATCCATTTTTATCGTTCGATACATGATGTTTCTAAGAAGTGCTACAAAGTAAAACTACCATCTTCGTTTTATTGGAAATAATCTTAATTTTAATTTTGTTCCATCACGATCTCTTCTTCCCCATTTTAATTTTCAAAATAAATATTTTTTTCAATCTTTTTCACGCAAGTATTGTTCTAGTCGGTGTTGTAATATTTCATTTCGAATATTTTCTTATCAAATCACGGTAAAAATTTGAAAATCATGAAACTTTCTTTTTTAATGTAAATTTAGATTATTCTTTAGATTATCGGGTTTTCAGATATAACGTATTTATATTATCGATTTACTGATCTAGATAACCAAAAAATATGAAAATAAAATTGATTTGAAACGAACTAAATATAGAGTATTCAAAGTTCAGTTTAATACATTGTTATTAAGATATTTTTTCAACATCTTTTCCCCCATGAATAAAAAAAACCGAGTTCATATCTTAGCACAATTACAGGTTACAGTGGCAAAAGTGGTAATATGTGGAATTCATTACCTCATCACCCCTAGGCAATAAAAATTAATTACGATGCCTTTACGCAAATTTTGCAATAAATATGTACAAGTATATGTTTAAGGTTATAAACTCCGATTTAATGAACCAAAGAATATCCAAAATAAGAGAAAAATCTGAGGATAAAACGCACAGAACAGCTTTTTTTCCTGAGAATCAATCAACTAGATAAAAAAAGTGAAAATTGATAATTTTTATTTTTCGAAAACTGATTGAAGCATTTTCAAATGATAACACATTTTCAAAACATTTTTCAGTTAAGAGAATTTGCACATTATAGAGAAGCACTAAAAATTAAAATTATTTATAGTGTTCATGTACAATTTCACCTGAATTCCTACATAATAAAGTTAAAGTTGGGAATTTTTCATCAAAGCAAAATAAATGTTTAAATATTAGAATAAGAAGACTTTACTCCTTCCTTATACAGTAGATGCTCATCCTAATTTTTGAAGATATCTCTTCAGTAAGTTGGCGGTCCTTTTCAACTCCTGTTCTTCTTCCTCTTCGATTGATTCTTCTGTTTCCGATTCCTCCGATACGGATTCTTCCGACACGGATTCTTCCGAAACGGATTCCTCTGAAACAGATTCTTCCGACTCAGATCTTTTGGCCTCCTCCTGCTCTTCTTCCTCTTCGATTGATTCTTCTGTCTCCGAAGTCTCGGATACAGATTCTTCCGACACAGATTCTTCTGACACGGATTCCTCTGAAACGGAATCTTCCGACTCAGATCTTTTTGCTTCTTCTGCTGCTGCTTCTTCTTCTATTAATTCCTCTGTCTCCGATTCCTCAGATACTGATTCTTCCGATACGGATTCTTCCGACACAGATTCTTCTGAAACGGATTCCTCTGAAACGGAATCTTCCGACTCAGACCTTTTGGCCTCCTCCTCTTTTTCTTCCTCTTCGATTGTTTCTTCTGTTTCCGATGCCTCCGATACGGATTCTTCCGACACAGATTCTTCTGAAACGGATTCTTCCGACTCAGACCGTTTGGCCTCCTCCTCATTTTCTTCCTCTTCGATTGTTTCTTCTGTCTCTGATGCCTCAGACACAGATTCCTCTGTTTCTGATTCTTCTGACACAGATTCTTCGGAAACGGAATCTTCCGATTCAGACCGTTTGGCCTCCTCTTCTGCTTCTTCTTCCTCTATTGATTCTTCTGAAACTGATTCTTCAGAAACAGATTCTATACATATAACGGTGAACCGTGCGCGCATAAATTCCGCGCAGTCGCTATTTTTTGGAATATCACCCCTTGTCAAGCAAAGTTGACTGTTGCTACGCTGGAGGGCGTGGCATCATTTTTCAGCGGTTAATAGTGTTTTTTACCAAATATTTCTCAACCAATCAGATTCAACTTATTTACATGAAAGTATAATATTTTTAATTGCATAACCTACATAAGAAGTATTTTATAATCAAAATGGTGTTTTAAAATCAATTTATTCATCAGAGGACATCTAAAACTCTGTCTCTTCTGAATTTTTAATAATGAGGACGGCAGATTGTAGAAACTCTTTTAAAAGACTTTGGAATCAGTAGAGTAATCAGTTAATAAAAACAGTGGTCAAAATTGCAGAAGTATTTGCACTTTACTCTTGAAACTCATTTTGTAGAAAATAATTTGAGAAACACTCATGTATTTTAATGATGTACGAATTGTACAACCTCGAAGCTGAAAAAATTCAATAAATGTAACCTTGAGTCCTTGTTTAAAACTAAGCTTACGTAATATTGAAGTAGATATTCTTACCATAAACTTCTATCTCACAAATTTCAAGAATTGGCCCTGAGGAAAGTAAATCTTCTGGGGCTTTGTAAGTGGATTCTACGATAACGTATCTAGCCCTCTGTTCGCAAGGAATATCAATGATATTAGGGGGTAAGGCTGGTTCTGTGGCGTTGTCAGTAAAGCAGCGAGACCTCTCTGACGTCATACTGTCTGTGGCTGATGAGTTAGAAACGTCCAAATAAAACTTTCTTAATCTATATTGCTTCCAATCTTTATCTTTATTACCTGAAAAATATTTATTAATCTCCCTATAGATTAGTCAAAATTTCAATAAGTCATTTGATTGGTTGTTTTTACATTGTAAGAGGAAAGAAATGGAGATTCGAGATACAAAATTCCTTTAACATTTCAAAATACATGAAATAGGAGCAGAACAAACACAGAACTCTAAAAAATTAGAGATGGGATGATGTGCTATGAAAGACATGAACAGATAAATTATTAAACCAAAAAAAAAAAAGACTAACAAATGCTTTGCATTTTTGTTTTAAAAATACATATTTACAGTGTACCATTTTATAAGTACTTCGTGTTAATTATACCTTCTCTTCGATAATAGATTTTAACGTGCTTTATTCTGTGAGGTATTCCTAGATCCACTTGGAACCAAGCCTTAGACTGGTCGCTAGCAGTATGGGCACAATTAGATTCTTTTGTGTTGAGGTTACCATCATTTATCAAAATAGCTTAGCTACATGAACATGATGAAGGACGGTTGCGAATTTAATTCTCTTTCAATTGCAACTGACATCTTTTAATTCAAGTTTACTTGTTTGGCGAACAGAGAAAAACATAATGATGATAACATGTTTGATAATGCTATATTTATTTTGAAAAAGAGAGAAAAGGGATGCAAAATTAAAAACGATTTATAGTCAAGGTGTGAAAAATCAATCGCATCAAAAAATGACGTTGATCATGTGTTGTAGATATCACACTTCAAAAAGCAAGATATACTGTCACAATCAAGCGAAGATCTCTTCTAATTTATAAGTCCCTTTGCAATATTATAAAGTTATGAACATGTATGCATTCGAAGCCACTGTTAATGACGTCGACATTGAAAAGTCATGTATACAAGACGGGTTTAAGTCATTACCCAGCTCCAAGGAATCTCATCAAAATAAGTGTATGAGGTAGTAGAAGCGGACATTGAAAAACAGTAACGTTGTCGGACGTCAAGAAACTAAACAGTGAGGGTGGAAGGTGATCATATAATCAAACTGTCGTTTTTATTTTATAATAATTTAGTAAATAATGAATGTATCAAGCTAAAATTTTCAATATTTCTTTATTTTTTGAAGTTTTATGTCCCTTATTAATTTTGAAGGCACAGACTACATAGTACTACATGTAATTTTATCGTCCCAGTCCATGTTTGATAACTCCTCGTGTATTCATTTGGGGTTATGGGAAAAATGTTAATTGCATGTTTGATAATGCTACATTTGATTTCAAAATGTTTTGAAGCCTCTTTTTTCCTAATATACCTTCTGCTGATCAATTAACGGTAACGTCATGACTTGAACTTTTGAGGAATAATTAAAAGAAATGACGTCAAAGAAAACATGAAGTTAGAATTCCTTTAAATCAAACTTTCAATTTAAGAACCGGAGTAAATTTTGATTTAAAATAGCATGCCGCAGTGATGTTTAACTTATCTGAAAGAAATGATATGAAGAAAACATTAAATTCAATTAAATTTTGATAAAAAATTGCCTCAGTAATGTTGATCTTTTTACTTTAGATTAAGAATACACATATGCATGTACTTTGTGTGGAACACACATTTAAGTACAGTTCAAGTCTAGTAAAACGAACGGTCGCGGCCGAGATGCGAACTCACGACCTCCCGATCACGGAGCGAGCGCTCTACCGACTGAGCTACCGTGAACGGTAATAGAAGAAAGAAAAATCACGCTTTAACTAGATTGTCCTTTTATCTTGTTCTTTAGTTCATAATTGTGATATTGAGGGGAAGTGGGTTTAAGCAACAATTTAAATCCTTTTTTTTTCAAATTTTTTGGGTTGACCTTGGAATATTCTCTTTTTATCTAGTAAATCAAATGCAGATCATATTCAAATACAAACAAGTTATTAGTCCGGTACTCAACTTCGTTCTTTTTACTATATATTTAAATATTCTTTTATCGTCTTATAAAGCAAACCTTTCTTTCGTAATTTTTCTAATATATGATGAATAAAAATATCCGCTTAATAACTATATGTTACAAGGTAAACTTTCATGAGTATCCTTAAAAATAGAAATTAAACATTAAGAAAGAAACCCAAACTTGTTCTGAATAAAACAGGGAGAGGTTATTAAAGGCATAAAACCACTCGCTGCAATGCATCGATGTCAACCGAAATTTTTTGGACGGTTGAATTTTTTATTTACATCTTTATGCATACAATTATTTAACAATTTAGGTATTTTTGAATTAAACCAACTGATCCATATCCAGAAATGTAGTTCAATATGCAAAACTAATAAACATTCGGAGCATGATTAGTATCAGTTTTTTGGGTAGGGTAAGGAGAAATTTCCTGTTTACAGTAATAAAACCATAAAATTTATAAAGAATCAGGAAAACATGGTTGTCCCTTAAAATCGTGGACAAAGCGTTTTTCTCTAAAAGTACATGTAATAGGCGCATTAAGCTGAAATTTTCAGTTAAGGTTCATTCATCATATGTCTGTGCATCATTATGTTTTTGATAATATACAGACAAAAATAAAGATTTTATAATGCTTGAATGTGCACAGGGTACGGTCCTACGGCAAACGGTAAAAATAACAAGGTTTTATTAGAGTTTACATCAGAATTAATTCGTAATAAAATGTTTTGAATACTTAAAAATGGATTGAAAGGTATCATAATTCGATTCCTTAATCAATTTTGTTGTCTTTATAAAAAATCCAAGGCATTTGGTGAATTTTTGGCAGTTTTCCGATTATTCAAAATTGGAAAGTGATAAACACAATACAAAAAAATTGCAATTTTTTATTATGTTACGGCGCACCGGAGAGCAGTTCAGTTAGATTTGGATGTTGTAATAACACCTTAAGAGATTAGCTTTAAATGAATACAGAAGAACGTAAATATGACAAAAATCACCAGATCTTTAGAATGTAAATGAAATGGAAATATTCTTAGCGAATTCTTGTTGATTGAGTCCTCAGGTAGTACAGAATATACGGACAAACTGCTATTGTAACAGCACAAGACGCTGTCATTGTCGACCGTTGATATGAAATTCTCTGTTATTTGAATGCTGGTGAGAATACTGTCCAAAACTTGCTAATGAATTTTCAAAAGTTTGCATGTGTGTGCCAGGTGGCTTCCATATCTGGTTATAGACACTCATGTATGTGAATCAAAGGAGTTTTAAAATTTAAGTTGGACTTATCCAACTTAATTTTAGCTAAGATGAAACACGACGCTGTTTTAAACACTTTGACGTTATCATCCCTGCGCCGTAGGGCGATATAATACATGACATAACATCTAATAATTTGTTTACTTATGCAGATGTCTGTATATTCATAATTATTAACTAAAGAGTTGTGAAAATTTCAGAACGCATAGATGATTATTTTCTTAACTAAACAACGTGTCCACGATTTTACGGGACAACCCTCGTAGATTGTCATTGTTTTCAAATTCATTACGCTTATTGCGGAACTCAATTAGTTTCGCAATATTGAACCGGATATCACGTTTAATGACGTTCTTAACTCCTTTGACAAGATTTGTAACTTTAACCTATTTCTTAGCATACCATCTATTTTCTGATTTGAACTCGTGTCCACTTAAAAATTGTATTTTCCATTTCATACAAATACCTGACTTATTTTTCATTCATTTTCTGGTTTCTGAAATCAGCGTCAAATAGAGATATCCAAATTCTTTAATGCATGATATTAATAGAGGAATGTTTTAACATCGAAAGTCAACATTAAATAAATCTAAATATATGTACAAGAAAGTTCATATATAATTTTAAAAGTCAACTGTACCGACCGCCTAAGTTTTGTTAATATCGCCATATCTTACTACGCTTCTAGTTACGGTCTTAAGTGTTAAACTGTACTTAGCCCTACCTAAACACGGTCTTAAACTTAAGTAGACTTTATGTTACAACCCCCAGATCCAAACTTTTGGAAGTACATGTTTGCTCTGCTCCAGTTTTGTATGTTTTCTTTTTTAATTTTGATCTAAAATACCATTCGTTGTCTCCATATATTTCATATATAATTGTTGTGATTACATGTTAATAAAAAATTTGTAGTTTATTTTGTTTAATAAATGCCTTGAAATGAAAATTTTAGTAAAGAAAAAAATTAAAGATCAAATTCAAGATCTATTTGCACGAAAATAGAATTGAATGTTTTCCAAAATATGTTAAATCAAATGCTTGATATGATTGGGTTGCCAAGGTTATTTACGCAGTTACCTAGGAGCAATATTGCAAAAGTTAAAGTACATCCGGATTTGAAAGTATATAAGAGATAACATTTCTTAAAATTTCACAGTACCGCCATCATGCTGAAAGTAATTATTATTACAGCATTATTTGCAGTTTTAGTTGCTGGTCCCGTGGACAAAGACGAAAACGGAAAAATTGCCTCGGAAAGTCTCCGTAAATTATTGGACGTAGCTGACATCGACGAGGCAAATTTCGGTGAAAAAAATTATGAGGACTTCACGGAAGACGTTGATGATGATGATGATGAAAGCGAAAGTAAGCAAGACAGTTCTGTAGAAAATGGAGAAAGTTCTGAAGAGGAACCGGATGAAACCAAACCTTCAGAAAGAAGCTTCTCCGAGGGCGAGGGAAAAGCAGAGCTAGCCTTTGATAGCTCCCTGGCATCATCAATGTTTCAACTGGATGAAATGATAAGCTCAGCAAATCCAGGATTAAAAGTGAATTTATTTATTTTTGATTTTTTAACATGTAATTTTGGGTGGTAACGTAGTGTATTGTAAGCTTTAAAATCTAATCTGTATAAAGTCCGTTTTGATAAAAATTATGTCTTTAAATATATTTCATAAAAATGATACTTTGTCCCAACTAGACCTCAAAACGAAGCATGGAAGACATGGATATGTTAGATGGTGATGTAAAATTAGACAGAGAATCTGCAGCCGAACTTGTAGACTTTTACAAAAGAAATCCCCAGTTCCTAAGACTTAACAACGGATCGGAAGCATCAGTAAGTTGTATTAAAATATTTTGGTAACCTGCGCAGAAACTTGTTTTCATACTTATATAGCTACACAAAACAAATCATTATTTTTAGAATCGGTCTTACATGTAATTCATAAATATTATCTTTCAAAAAAATATTTGACCGTTTTTATCCCTATATTTTTCACTGACTTCATGTGGTCTTTATGTAAAGAACTGATATATAGGTGAATGGTGGAAAGATGTTTTTTTAATCAAAACACAATTAAATTATTCAATTACCAGATATAAGCATTTTGCATTAATTTCATTAAAAATACTCGTACATTTTTATTGAAGCTTGACAGATGGAAAGAAGGATCTAATTAAATTCCTTTCCTTTTTTCCTTTTTCAATGATTCTAATGCAGTTAACTAATTTTTATTTAAAAAAAAAGAGCAGTTGTTTCTATCAAGAGAACAACATTCTAGGATTTCTTCTTTCCCTCAAATTTTCATATCCTCAAATCAGGATGTAAATGGATGTCTTGAACACAAGCAATTCTGTGCAATATAATAAAACATTATTGATTTTAAAAACTAGAGCAGCTGTTTCTATAAGAACAACATTTTTAGGATTTATTCTTTCCCTCACATTTTTATTTCCTCAAATATAGGATGTAAATTGATGTTTTGAACACAAGCAATTCTGTGCAATATATCAAAAAATTATTGATTTTAAACACTTTATTTTCCTAATAGGTACCTGAACCAGTGGATAAACGAAAAGTGAAGAATGTTCCAAAGTGGACTTTTCCAATCAATTAAGGATCACAAATTTGATTTTTCCCCCCCTACACTTGCCATCATCTGGCTCCTCCTTATTAACAGGAATTATTTTATTCACTCTCTGCTGCTATTCATGAAATGTTGGTTCAATTGTGGAATTAAACTGTAATAGATTTCTCAGTTGTGGTCATTTTTCTCCGTTATGAGCTGTCTCTCAATTCCAACGTCATACAAGGGTCGCCGCTGTTTTTCTTAAAGAATATTTCTTATAGTGTCCCTTAAATCCTGATTGATCACAAAGATATGCGATTTCTTGTGTCAAAACTTGAACACCAACTTCAGAAACTACATTCTTGCAATTTTCTGCTTGTTCCTATCTGTGCTAGAGTGTTTGCCACCCTTCGGCCTGTATTTTGGAGAAACATGTTTTACTTTCCCCATCCTATGACGACATCTTCACTCATGAAACTTAACATGGGAAGTAGTAAAGCTATTGTTTTTATCCCTCACTCTCTGGACAATCAAGTGTGTTACGTAATAATAGCTAATGTCTAACCACCCCTGCGAAACGATCAAGAATAATTCTTGAACTTTTAAGAAAAGTTCATGAATTATATTCTTGAATCAGCTCATGAATTGTTCATGAAGATCCCATGAAGTTAAAATTGGACACTCATGATTTCATTGATTTTATTCATAAAAACCGAGTTCAAGAATATTCAAGAATTATTTGTTGTTTATGAACAAACTTGGATTTTTTAAATGCCTGCAAAATGATGAAGAATAATTCTTGAACTTTCAAGAAAAGTTCATAAATTATATCCATGAACTTTCAAGAAAATTTCATGAATGATATTAATAGGATCAATGCATTTTCATGAACTATTCATGAATAATTTGTAAAAGTTATTTAGGAATGTTCATGACCTATTCATGAATGTTCTTGCTTTTAGTAAACAAAAATGTAATATGTTATGCAAAATGAAAAACTGTAAAAGAAAATATTTTAATAGCATCTTGAAATATTTCACAGAATTTTTGTTTTCCAATCATGGTAACAAAATCTTTCTTCAAGTAAACAACTCTGATAAGTAATAACGATCATAGATAAATTATGTAGTTCATTCCTAATAAATTATGAAAAATTTCAATTCAAACGCGACTCTTTGCAGAATCCTTAACCTTACTTGGTCAAGAGAAGAGTGGGTTCCCTATTCAGCGTATTTCAAAGTGTATGCCTAAAATGGAATGATTTTTAATCCAAGTCTCACTGTCTGGCAGAAAAGTGTGTTCAGCAATTAGGGCATCAGCTAAAAGAGCTTTCAAGGATTTCGAGCAGAGGTGGTCAAATAAAAAAATCTTATTGGCTTTCCCTGTGGAATTTTCAGAATTTCATCACTTGGATCCTTTGATCGATTACGATTCATATTTTCATTCCTTTCTTTTGTTTTTCTTCAAGAGCCTGGATTTTTTATATTCTTTTTTTTTGGCAGCCAGAGTTTTTTAATCTTCTGATCTCAACTCATCAACATTATCTGTGAACTGCTTCTCTTTTCCCTACAAGAACAAAGATTTTCTGAAAATGCTCATAAATGTGAAAACTTAAGACTTGCATATTTGTTTCATTTAATTCTGCATCATAGGCACTGCCATATTTTAAAGCATTCCGAGCGGGAATTAGCCTGTTTCCTTTGCCCGCCATGTTCAAGATGTTATAAGTGAACAGGATGAATGTTTCAATCTTTAATTATTAAATGTAATGTAATTTGGTTGGATCCTTACTCATAACAAAGTTTGACAAAATTTTCATTAAAAATGACATAACTGAACTCTTAAAAATAGACATTAACATCTTGACAAATATCTCACAGATTCAGCGATTGCCTCCATTTTTTGTAACTCACCACTAATATCCGCAGTTATGAATAAATTGATCCTCTGGATATTCCTTCTTCGTATTCTGTTATTTTCTTCAAAGGTTGACAAAGAATGACTACGCTAATAATCCTCCCACTCTACCGATTTACTTTCCAACGTCTCGCGCGTTTCAAAGTTTGCGCCTTTTAAAAAGAGTCATGCAGAGCTAATTAAGAAATAGTTTCGGATTGCCAAGATTTTTGTTAAACAAAAAATAACAAACACTATCTGAATGATTTTTCATTGAAATTAATTTTTTAAATTAATATAAGTTTACCCTTCTAGACAGTTCATAACAGAGTTTTATTATCCTGAAGAATCTAAGTTATCAATTACATACAGTAGAAAATAGTGATTTTAACCCTTATGTTCCCCTACTCGGCTCTGATCCCATACTTTCAAAATCAAAACAAAAGCATGTTATTAATTAAATCAGGGGCTTGTTCAACAATTGCATCTGCATGCAAAAGTTGTATTATGGGAGTAATGAGTGTTTTCTGGCGATCGTTTGTGACAATTATTTTTACATTTTTAGTCTTCATGAAAATTCATGAACATTCATTACCTTGAACTACTAATTTTTTTCTTTAAACTGAAAATTACCAATATTCTTATTTGTTCATCATTTGTTCATGAACTATGAATTATGAATGTTTTCATGAACTTTGTTCATGAACTACTTTTATGAACCTGTTAAGAATCCTTTAAGAACCATTCATGAACAATTATGAACAACTCATAAAGGTTCTTAAAATTATGAATATCATTTCGCAGGGGCATCACCTGGGACAGATTTTTAAGTTTACAATACAGAAAATATAGATAAAATCCTCAAACAGTCCATTCTGCAAGAGAAAAATTATTCTCGGTCCTTCGGTCCTCAAACAGTTCTTTCTCTCACAGAATGGACCGTTTGACGACTGTCTCCTTTAAAACTTAATATGAGTGCCGCGGAAGACCATGTGTTCAATTTATTTCCCAAAGTGGAATAGCAATTATGCAAAAAAGCTGCGTATATGCATAAATAAAATTATGAATTGATTATACATGAACACGTATGGTGTATCTTACAAAAAATTATTCTTTGGGAAGAAAGCTATTATTGTCAGAGCATTTCGATAAAGGAACACATTTGTTGCATTAATGAATTGTTTTGTTTGTTTCAGCAAATTAGGACACTGGGAATCCACCTAATCAACTTACCTAATATTTTAATAAACAGCAACGGTTGGCATAAATAAATTCTTGATACATGTATTCTATTGAACTACTTCCGGGTGTAGATAAAACATGACAAACGACACCGAACAAGTCTTAAGAAAGTTAATTTGATTTTCAATTATAATAAATCGACATTTTTCTTGTCGATAAAGATATGCTCAGCAACACAGTCTAGTTTGTTGTCTCGTTTTTTTGACAGCGATAAAAACTACTATGAACATTTTTAAATAGAAAAGAACTGTGTTTGGAAAGAGGGGGACCCCGTCCGTCCTCACACTGATAGAGTTCTTCATTTAAGGAAGTATTATTCTGAAAAATTATCTTTTTAACGCTGTATTTACATAAATCGAAATGTCAAACCAATGCAGAATAACTTTTTTAATTGTTTTTTTCCCTCTATATGTTGTGTTGTTTATACTGTGTAAATTTTGGTCAGTCTTTTGTACTGTCCGCAGCCATTTTAAACCTTGTCAAAAACTTACATGTACATCTGTTCAAGCAAGGGCTTTTATATCTTAAGGACAGATGATACAAACAAATTATTTCTTTGAAGGATACTTAATTTCATGTCACAAGTTTAGGAAAGTGAATATATATATATATTTTTTTTTTTAGAATTTTTTGACTTAATGATAAATCGTATTTGTTGACAATACTATTGTATCGACCATAGAACTTACACAATGATGAGTTTAATCGAGACTGCTGAGATCCTTGCTTCATCAACTTGATTGTCAACAATTCACCTCGTTTTAAGAATTGTACATTGTACGTAGAACATGCTCTTGCGTATCAAATCAGTTGAAAGATATAAACTCGGTATGTGGATGATGAAGGTCTATTGCTGCTTAAATACCCGGTAAAGGAAAGTAGAAGATTGTTAAGTAAAAGTCATTAGGTTTATCAACGAGCTTGGTTGTTAGATTCCCATTTACGTCTTTTTCAAGTAAAATTTCTAGATAATATGAAACCGATGTGTTAGACTCTGTGATATCTATTATTTTGAGCGCACTGGGATACATCGTATCAACATATTAATCGAAATATAACCATTGTTTTTTGACAGTACCGTTTCAATAAATCCAAATTTCTAGTTGAAGGCCACAGCAAGTGTTTTCTTCTTTTCACGTAATTTAAACATACATGATTTTGGACAAATTCTGCTTTACATGTGAATACAAAAATACGTGTGCTAATAACTGGGCACAGTTGGTACCCATGGGTATTCCATTTGATTGTTGGAAGGCATTGTCTTCAAAATCCACAGAAGCATCGTCAATCAGAAACTCAAGTACCTTCTTGATGCAGGGACGAAGCAACGGGGGGGGGGGGGGGGGCCCCCCC
>PRKT01000314.1:292849-320776 GCA_003671525.1 Saccostrea glomerata
AAAACGATGCTACGTGCCTGTGATGTCAACATCAGAGTACTTGTAATGAGTACTTGTGAGTTCATTCAGAATGTTTTTTAACAAAATAATTTTGCAAATAACCAAAGACAAGGTAAGTTCAATTTCTATTACAGACCCTAAACCGTGCTACTACACCACTTGCACGGTACGGTTCGGTACGCTTTGTGAACGGTACGGTACGCTTTGTGCACGGAACGGTTCGCTTTGTGCACGGAACGGTACGCTTTCTGCACGGAATGGTACGCTTTGTGGACGGTACGGTTCGCTTTATGCACGGAACGGTACGCTTTGTGGACGGTACGGTTCGCTTCTTGCACGGAACGGTACGCTTTGTGGACGGTACGCTTTGGGAAACGGTATGCAAATGAAGTGGGCGGAGCCTGTTAGCTTTGGTCCTTGATTGGCTGCTAATTTTACAATTTTATTTCTGTTATTACAGAATGTAATTTATTTATTATTCATATCAATTGAAGTATCAATGAGTTTCTATTTATTAGAGAAGCTTAAATGTTTTATTACATGTATGTTATTGTGTCGATCATAGTCTTGTATGCTATGTCTCGGTTTCAATTTTAAATATTAATTTACACAGCAGTGATGGAAGAAATAAGAAAAAAAATGAAAGGAAATAAACATCGTCCTACTGATCTTTTTCGCATTTGTAAATATATTGATATATAGAAGGTAAATATTTCCGTGCGTATTTTTTTTACGTATGCCGAGGCTGCGTTTTAAATAGAAAAAATATATACATGTATATAATATTTTTTTCTTTCATTTTAAAATAAAGCTTTAACAGAACTGAATATATACTTGTTCTTTATATAATAATACACACGTATATAAATTATTTTTAATTGATTGATCTATAGAAAAAATATGGCTATTCGCGCTTATATTTTTATTCTTAGTAATAAGAAATGTACATTGTTTCTTATTTTTAAAATTGTAGATCTGTCGTTTAAACGTCTGCCTTAGAAGAGAAATATCAGTAGACAAAACACAAATTACATGTAATTAATTAAAAAAATTAAAGAAAAAGAATATAAAAATAATTTACAGGGCGTAGAAGACTTGTTTGTCTGTTTTTTTTTCATTTTTCTTATGTAAATCTTTAATTATTCTGAAAATCTTTGATTATTCTGAATTTAGATACGAAAATCGGCAGCGGAAACTCGGAACCAATAAAATGACTTCCGGGCGTTTTTCTCGTAACAGAAAACATTTCTTTTCAGAAACTAGCATTATGTTTTCAAAAATCCTCTCAGTCTAAGTAATTATTTTAATAAGTTTTCCTTTATTTTAATAAGTAAATAAGTGTGTAAATACATGTACAATGTTGTGAATGTGAGAGAGAGAGAGAGAGAGAGAGAGAGAGAGAGAGAGAGAGAGAGAGAGAGAGAGAGAGATGCAACCCCTTGTTTCTTAATCTGTAAAAAAAATGTATTTATTCTCATTCTCCGTTTTATTTACATCGCCAAAGTCACATTTAATCAGTCTATGATGCTATTTAATTTCCACAACTTTCGTTCAAACTCAACCTATTTACAACTATTGCGCAATGCATTCGTTCTCGGCACATGCACGAAATCCTTGTGCATCATTTGTCAGTCAAAATCGCATGACGCTAGGTGACCCTGAGAGTCGGTTTACGCGGAAAGAATTTCTCTTGTGATTTGAAACATTTTTATGGTCAGCTCACACCTGTTTAAAAAATATTGGGTCACAGCCAGAGGGCCGGGGTGTCGTGTGTTTAACACACCTTTCAAATTATTTAGCTCTGACCACATCAAGTGTACATGCATTTTTAAAACTCACTCAACTGACATCCAGCGAAACTCATCTTCCAGGTTTCACCACAACACTGATTAGAAATTTTCTTCCTAAAATATCTATTTCAGACGCAATTAGATAAGCATAAATCCCTTAATTATCATTTTACTTTTTTAAAAAAAATGTACAATAGCGTCACATAAATTCGCAGTCTTTTGATGAGTTTTTAGTAGCTAATTAGTATCGCCTTCTAGAAAGGGGGGGGGGGTATCAAACATAATGTGGCTTGAAAGAGGATTGAGAAAAATCATTGTCTTTTTTATTTTCATTTTATTTTTGTAAATTATCCTTTTCCAGACACAAATAAGCAGGTGTCCTGTAGATTATGATTTTTTAAAAAATTTACAGCAACGTAAATGGGGAACTGTGATACACCTTGTTATATGGTGTCCACGATCGCTGACATCAAGGATGCCGACATCGAGTTCGAGGTTCACGGTGCCACGTGTTTTGCGGGAAAAACCCGTGGTCTGTACTGTACCTTTGATCACAAACACAACGAGTTGATATAATTTATAGCATATAAGGAATCGTCTCAAACTCTGTCTAGTTGTTTTGAAGTTGTTTATTTCGAGTAGTTTCCTTTGTTTTCACAGTTGAAAGCCCAGATGCATGATACTTGATAAAGATGTTTCGAACAGCCAGACATAAACTCCCTCCTCCTTTCACGGGCGCTATTGCGAAAAATAAACCAAAATGACTAATTTCTTCATTGCCCAGTTCAAAAATCATTGGGGGCGTGGTTTGCATAATTAACCAAAGAACGGTACGGTTCGTTTCTTGCACTAGAGAACACCAAACACGTAACGAACGAATATCAGTTTAACGAACGGTAAACTTGTTTACCTTGTGATTACCTGTGTAACTGACGAAACGTACGAACGAATCAGACGTATAGAAAAATTAAAATTATTTGTCAATTTGAGAAGTACAATCGCTTTGGTGTTCCATGTACCAGTATGATATAAATATATGCATATGTTTAGGTGTGTTTTTATTGATTCCTTTGAATTAACTTATAATAAATGAAAATTAATCCATATTATATTAAAGCATTGGTAGACTAGGGGGGGGGGTTCTGGGGGTTTGAACCTCCACTTATTTTTGGAGAGAGAGAGAGAGAGAGAGAGAGAGAGAAAATAGCTTTTCTGTAATATATATTTATACGTCTAATCCTTTGAAAAAAAAATCGCTGTCCTTTCTGCTCGCTAGATCTGTAGATTTTTGCGTATTTGATTTCCTCCGTTTACCTTCACAACCTCGTCTAAGGACTCCGAACATTCACTAGTAACATGCAAGGAAGATTCCATCGAACTCTAGCTATACCTTTTTTGGACCATCTTCAGAAGTAACTGACTTTTAGAAGTACTGAGTATGCATATTAAATATTTTTAATCAATATAGAAAAATGTTAAAATGTTCCTGTAGTATGTAGAAGGAGGGGGCTCACTTTTTCTGAGAATAATCTTTTGCTGCAGTTTTAAAAAATATTTTGTTTTGGAAGCTCCTTCCACATCTTTTGTTGCTAGAAAATACGCAGATTCAAGATTGAAAGTAATGTACCGAACAGAAAAGTGACACGAAGCCCCCCCTCTACCCCCTCCCAATTTTAAAAAGTGGTGTAAAGGTTTTTTTGTTTTGTTTATGTTTGTCTGGGTTTTTTTTCTGCTTGTCAAATGTTTTTGGAGCTCCCTCTTTTTAGCTCACCTGAGCCGAAGGCTCAAGTGAGCTTTTCTGATCACATTTTATCCGGCGTCCGTCTGTCTGTCCGTCTGTCTGTCTGTAAACTTCTCACATTTTCGACTTCTTCTCAAGAACCGCTGGGCCAATTTCAACCAAACTTGCCACAAAGTATCCTTGGGTGAAGGGGATTCAAGTTTGTTCAAATGAAGGGCCACGCCCTCATTCAAGGGGAGATAATTGGGAAATAATGAAAATTTGGTGGCATATTTTAAAAATCTTCTTCTCAAGAACCACTGTGCCAGGAAAGATGAAACTTATGGGGAAACATCCTCAGGTAGTGAAGATTCAAATTTGTTCAAATCATGACCCCCGGGGGTAGGGCAGGGCCACAATGGCTGACCAAAGTTTTACATAGATATATATGGGAAAATTCCTTAAAAATCTTCTTCTCAAGAATAACAAAGCCATAATTGATCATATTTGTATGGAAGCATCCTCAGGTAGTGAAGATTCAAGTTTGTTCCAATTATGACCCCCGGTGGTAGGGCGGGGCCATAATGGCCAAAGTTTTACATAGACATATATAGGGAAATTCTTTAAAAATCATCTTATCAAGAATAACAAAGCCATGATTGGTCATTGGACTACTTTTGGATTTAAACTATTCAATAATAAACCAATTTCTACTTTTTCCTAGCCACAGTGCTCAGGTGAGCGATGTGGCCCATGGGGCTCTTGCTTTTTTAGGGGGTATGGGGAAAGGGAGATCTAGTAAAACTAACATATTAAGTTTGTCTCTTTAAAAAAAACTGCACTGAAACCAAAGCAAGTTTTAAAAGTTTATCGTGATATGAAATAGATGAAGTTGTTCAATGTATATTAAATTGACTGGTCTTAGTTTTAGTACAAATAATGTTTATTTTGATGTGTTTAAATCAGTTGTGGTCACCAGGGAGGTTGATATTGGCAAGTTTTATTGGAGTATTTTTGTGTTCTTAACATGATTTTTATATAGAAGCCCCCGGAAACTGAGGAACTCTATAAGAAATTAGAGGTGTTTTCTTGTTGATTTGAAGATAATACAAACAAAATTAAAGAATTAAATGGGGAAGGGGGCGCACGCCCGGCTCACCGGTGCTGGGTCCGCCTTTGAAATAATTACAAATATAAAGCGAGTGATGATATTTATAAACTAGTAATACGGTTAATGTCGTCAAGATACGTTCGTTCGTTGCGTGTTTGGTGTTCTCTACTGAACGGTACGCTTTGTGGACGGTACTGTACGCTTTGTGCACGGAACGGTTCGCTTTGTGGACGGAACGGTACGCTTTGAGCACGGAACGGTTCGCTTTGTGGACGGTACGGTACGCTTTGTGAACGGAACGGTTCGCTTTGTGCACGGAACGGTTCGCTTTGTTCACGGTACGGTACGCTTTGTGCACGGAACGGTACGGTTCGTTTCTGAGCTGTAGTAGCACGGTTTAGGGTCTGTAATAATAGAAACACCTTCATTGATATAGGAAAGTGGGGACTTTTATGTTTAAAGTTGAAAAGCCGTACGTTTTTACACTGAATCAACTGCATTAGGTTTTTTTGAGAATTTAATAAAGAAGGGATCACCATACTGACTACTGTGACCGAACTTTCAAAGCATTAAGATCGATTGATAATATACCATGATTCATGATAGCATAGAAAAAAACGAAGCCTAAACTTTTCCTTGTGTGAAATATCACATAAGAATTTGTTAGTGTCAAACAATGACAAATCAGACAAGTGTATGTGTTAAAGTTTATCAATAAAAACTATTCACCTGATAAAAGGACCCACAGATCCCTTGTTTCTATATCTCACCATAAATATTCATTGTCTTTCTGTGTGATTTGGCAATGGTATATATTCATGTCTAGGCATGTATTAACAAAACAACGAAGAGGTCATTAGTTAAATGCTCGGTTAACTGAGTTTTTTCGGGGGGGGGGGGGGCAAAATATATCAAAAGTTTGACATTTTACTGGTATCATATGACAGCCTTATAACAACTGTTAATATAATATTTCATTTTATATTATAGAAACAAGGTAATTTATCTTATCGCTAATGACACACAGCAGAAAACATACATGTATACTGAATTTTGATTTTACTGATTGTCTAGTGTTTTATGCCCCGTATTTGAAGACTCAGGGGTCGGGATGTAGCTTTTGCCCCTTCCATCCGTCCGTCTGTCTGTCTCTTAATCTGTCAGTCTGTTTGTCCAAAAATACTTGAATCTTGTCCATAACTTTTGAGTGGAATGGGATATGCCTTTAATGTTTCTTAGGTGTATTCTTTAGAACTTTTGAATAGTCCTTGGTTGGGTATGTTTATTTACAGTCACAAGACCTTTTAGTGGGTATTAAAATATTTTACCTTTTGACCTTGAGCTTAGAATTTGGCCCACTTTTAAAAAAGAGGTCCATGGGTCACATCGCTCACCAAAGCACATGGACTAGTTAAAAAAACACAAATCAGCTCAGTATTGAAAAAGTCCTCTTGTTAGGGGAGCGAAGATTATATTTTCTACTGCTTGAGAATGTAACTATATCAATAAAGCATACATGTATAAATTTGCCATACTGGAAAAGACATTTTAAAGATTTTTCTAACATATTACTTGATCTCCCATTGTGACCCATCACTAGCCCCTTCCCCCCTCCGAACCCCGGGACATTATTTGAATAAATTTATATCTTCGCTATTTGCGAATGCTTACATGTCAATTTGACTAAACAAATCTTTTCTGTTCTGGAGAATATTCTTTTCTATATATCTTATACCAAACTTTGATCCCAATTATGGCCACACCCTAACCCCGGGTCAAAATTTGAACAAACCTGAATCTTAACCACCTGAAGATGCTTCCAGTAGTTCCATATAAAATACTTATCATGGATTAGGTGTTCTCCGGAAATTTTTAAAGATATTTTAGTTCTAAAATGTTCATTTTAAGGGGGCCAAAATTCTTTCAAAATGACTTAGACAGACTTATCTGCTTGAATTCTACTGGTTAATTTTTTTTACAGGTAATACAAAAATGTTGATAAAAGTTAACTATTGATCTCTTCACAATCAATCAGGATCCCAGCTGAGGTAAGAACGAAGAGAAGTGTCCAATGTTATCTATAAACTTAAGCTTAAAGTCGGGGAAGAAATGAGATACGAATTTCAGACAAGTTGTTAATCATATGTGGATTCTCAAATTCTGTGAAGAACTCTAGAAAGGCGATAAAGGCAGGCACGTAGCATCGTTTCTGAAAGTTGGGGGGGGGGGGGCCAACCTTAAAATTTTTTTTTTACTTACCCAGAAAAAAAGTTGACAAGCAAATTTTGAATTTTTAGACTTTCTGTGGATTTTTTTTATTAAAGACATGCACAACCTCAAAAATGTTTGCGTTAGTAGGAATTTCAATGCAAATCCTTTTGTATTCTTCAAAATCAAACCGGAGCAATTCTCATTCTGCAATATTTTTTGCCAGATTACGAATGTATTAGAGGCATTCTAGCTATAGTCAGGGCTTGTTCCGAGACAGATTAGATTGTAACCAAGTAACAAACCATATATCAAGTTTGATTTGTTTATATAAATTGTTTTTTTAACCACGTAAAATGAGCTGTTTGACCAGATCATGTATGACATTCATAGACGTTTCTCTTTCTAAGACAGACTGATTTCTTATTTTAAGACATCATAATCATGTAATTATCAAAATGTCCACAGTTTGGGGGAACTTTTTTTTATAAAGAGGATATTATAAAATGACATTCTATAGAGAAAAGAGAAACCCAGTAAGGACAAGTATTGCTTATGCAATACTATAAGAATGCTTGTTGTCAGACCTTTTTTTAATTCAGATGAATTAAAGTAACAAATCTTTTTTTTAAAAAAATCTTACTGTCACCTTCAATTCGACATTTATGATCTGTTCACACGGAGAGTTTACTCATGCTAATAAGAAGTAAACTAATTATTTTAATGTGAATTAAAATTTTACTTCTACAATCAGACTCGGTAAGGCCATTATGACGTCATTTGAAAGTCACACCAGCAATGATGCAGAAGCTGATCCATTTGACATTTTGTGAACGTGTCACTTAACACCGCACATTATAGTGATTAACACAATTTTCCTTGTTTTTTAAGTCAAAAATACATATTTTGCTCATTATTGAAAAGGATATTCGTTCTTATCCATCCATACCATAGATTTTGCCATTTCTGACAAATGAACTGTTTTTGTTATAAAAATAATAACCTGCGTGGTTATAAGAAATATAAGTGTCAATAAATTTTTTAACTTCTATGGCAAAACGCTACAGTACATGTCACGTGACCGTCTATATCACGTGATTCGCGCATAGGCGAAAAGGTTGTAGGGCGTTGAAACTGGAAAGTATTACCTTAAAACAAATTTCAACACTGAAACCTTATATCATTTCTTCTATGGAAGTTATTCAATTTGTTCGCAAACCTCTTGATCGTCTCTCTTAGAGGAACACAATAATTTTGAAAGTCTTCCTGGTAAGGAATGGTACACTTAAATTTATTTATCTTAAACGTTGACCAATATGTTTATGTTTGAATTTGTATTAATAAGCAAACTCGTTAATCAAATTATAGGAGATGCACCCTTTCTGTTTTAAAATCTTATAGTATGCTCATTGTTAAATAAAATTCAAAACTGCTTATGGTAAAATTTTCCCCCAAAAAGGTTACGCAGATACTTGAGTAATTGCATTTAATTTGTTACTGTGTTCGAATGAAATAAGTAATGAAATATGGAAATGTAATAAAGTACATATCACGAATGGTATGCAATATTATCTTCTTCTTTTCTTCAAGAGTTGAGAAGTTGATATTTTATATTAGTAATAAGACAATTTTGTGCAATAAGAAATTATCTAGAGGATTGTAATGTAAATAGTACATGCTTAAATATGACTTCAGTACCGTCTGAGGCTCAAGACTAAAAAAAACCTTGTTAAGATTTGACAATTTAATTAAAACATTTTTACACTGATAGAAACCAAGAAACACACGTTTAGAACTTCAAATTATAAAATCTTGACGTGAAAATATCCTATATCATATATATATATATATATATATATATATATATATATATATATATATATATATATATATATATATATATATATATATATATATATATATATATATATATATATATTTATATAAAATGCTAATTTTTATTTTTTAAATGGGATTGGAATGAGCGGGTTGAAGCGAGATGACTTTTGTTTATCACTGATTCCAGTATTATTCTTAATATAGCATACATGTTTATGCAAAACTCTACTTTCGGTATACTTTTGAAATACTACATAAAACATACATCAATGAAGTAAAATGCACACAAAAATAATTTAGGTAAATAACCGAAAAAAGGGATAGCTATGTCGGATCCCCTTTCATTGCAATACGTCAGAATTATTGATAGGTTATCCTTATCAAGATAAAACAGTTGTCTTATCTGCACATATATGCAAGATCAAACAGTGCATGAGACCCGCGAATTCTGACCTACTACAAGTATGTTTACATTAGAAACAGAAATATATATATAATGTACTAAAAAATATAAAATGACACGAACGATAATAATTGTAAAATTTGCCCCTGTCCACAAACAGCAAGATGTTCACTGGGTTTTATTTCTCTGTACTCGGGTTGGTTGATATGTTGTTTGTATACATGTATGAGTAGACAAGTGCTTAGCGTAGTCCCCATTTCTCCTAAGTATTATTGTATGCATCCAGCGCATTTTTTAAAATAATAATATCATATCTGCATACATGGTAAATTCGTTATTTCCAAGCGTAAATAAAAGTTCTTCCCTCTTTAATATTATGGCAGGTTCCACAAAGTGAATCATAGCAATTATTGACCATGTATGAATTCCGTTTTTGAAATAATGATTTGCACAATATTCTCCGGAAGTTTTCAGGTTGTCTTATACTGTTGATGAATTTCATTATATCCAGTACTTTGGACATTTTCTCCTCAGTCTGTAAAGTGTTGTTGAGGTGTAGCAGTGTAGTAGCAGTAATATTCCTGTTCTTTTGATTGTATGTAGTTACAAGAAGTAGTGGAGTGGGCTCATATAGACCACGGTTTGAATTTCGTACGCAATGACGTCATCAAACTTTCGACCAATCAGAAGGCGGCATTTGAATTTTGGTCACGTGACCATACAATGGAAGGCGGGAAACCCGATTTTTGAATCACCTATGTTTATCCCTGGGGTCAAGGGTCAAATTAGAAAAAAATGTCCCGAAGGGCAGGGTGCGACATATCAAATGAAAGGTCTGGACGAGGAGAGGTCAACCCGGGGGTGGTCCGGGGTCATTAAGTGCAAAATCAAAAGTTACTTAAAAGATAACGTGTGACATATCAAATGGAAGGTCTAAACGAGGAGAGGTCATCCCGGGGGTGGTCCGGGGTCATCGAGTGTTAAATCAAAAGGTTACCTAAAGGGTATTGTGTGCCCTATCAAATGGAAGGTCTTAACAAGGAGAGTTCAGCCCGGGGTGGTCCGGGGTCATTAAGTGCAAAATCAAACATTAACCAAAGGGTATCGCGCGACCAATCAAATGGAAGGTCTTGACGAGTAACGTTGAGCCCGGGGGTCTATCGGGGTCATCAAGAGCAAATAAAAAATACATATCAAATGGAAGGTTTCGACGAGTAAACGTCAGCCTAGGGTTGATCAAAACAACACATTTTTTGTTTATATTTTATTTAAAGACATGAAGAGTAATATTTTCTACATAAATCTGTATACATTTGAGGTAAAAGATGATAATTGCACAAAATTATGCAGACATGTCATCAGCATTTATCCAAGAATTAAACTTCTTTGGCCAATGCAGCCATTTTACAAAATATTGCTTGTTTGGTCCTCTTCCACGGGTCTTGAGGATCTTTTCAATCTTAAACGTATCCTCGTCTCTAACATCCAATTTTTGGAGTTCAGGTTGGTAGAATGTCCCAGTAATGGCTTCGTCAAAGTCCTTGAGTTTGTACACTGGAATGCCGTTCCTCAGGGAACGTCGGAACACGATGAAAATTTCACCAGACCACTTTTGATCGTATTATCTGTCAAAAATGGATGATATTTTCGAAATGCGCACTTTATCACCCACTTTGAACTTGTAGGGCCGCTTTGATTGCTTGCGTGGGATCTCCTCTCGAGACAGGAATGTTGATACGCGCACTTCTTCTTCGTTGTTTGGTCTCACCAGTTCAGGTTCGGCGTCAATAGTGCGGTGGTACGTCTTGTTGTAATTTCGAGCGAATTCCTGAAGACGATCAATGTATCGTCGGGATTGTTTGAATGTCATGTAACGATACATCTTAGTTTTGATCGTCTTGATGGCTCTCTCTGCATAGTTGGCTTTCACTTCAGTGTTTTGAGAATAAAAATGTTCTATGTTGTGATCCTTTAATACATTGTTGAAGGCTTTTGATCGAAATTCTTGTCCTTTGTCCGTGCAAAGCTTCGTAGGTTGCCTCCCCTCACGCAATACGTCTTCGAATGCCCGAGCTGCCGTTGACCCTTTCTTATCCTTTAAAGGTCGCATCCACAGGTACTTGGAGAAGATATCGATGACCAAGAGTACGAACTGCACACCCTCATTTTCTTTGCTGAATTTGTTCATGTCCATGAGATCAGCGTCCCATTGATCATCAAGGCCAGCGACGACTACTTGATTGCGACGATAATGTCGTCTCACGGGTCGCTGAAGACTGTAGGGTTCTTGTCTCTGTAACCATTTGCGTACCTTATACTTGCTGATATCATATTTTCCCTCTTTTTGAACGTATCTGAATAATTTATCCACTCCGGTAAAACTACCAGCTGTGGATGGATCGTAATACACTTGCTTGAGATAATCCTCCCAAGACATGTTTCTTCTGGCATGGACAACGTTAAAATGAAGCTTCAATGTACCCCCACCCCTCATATAATACCTAATCACGTGACCTATAATGACATAAATAACAACACTGCTTTTTTCACTGTTTATTCAAGTTAATGCAACAATATACAATCGATAGTCCATTCTTCAAACAATAATTAGGAATAGTCTCAAAATGTTATGTAGGCTTCTTAGAATTCATCACTATCTTCTTCCATCTCGCTCTCGTCATCCCCTCTCTCTTGGTCTTCGCTTTCGGAAGCATCGTCGATCTCCATATCACTCTCGGGATCCTACATTTCTTCAAGGACAGGACGATTCTTATTCAAAGCCATTCTGATGGCTCTGCGTTCGTCATAGCCTTCGGAGAGGAAATCTTTAACATCATCCATGACCTTGGTGTGAATGGATCCGTTTTGTAACTGAAGGATGTCCAGGATGAGTTGTCCATACTTTTCTGAGAATTTCTTGAGGTCTTTAGAGTTCATTTTTTTCCTACGTTTGAACTCTGGCGTCTTCTCGTGATAGACCTTCCTTTAAGTATTTATCATATTTCAGGTCCCATAGTTTTTCGTTGTCTTCTTTAGCCCTTTCCATGAGAAAGTTAAAGACTTCGTGTTCGTCATCATTTTCCTTCTCTGGTTTGAAAGGGGAGGCATTTGACTCATCTACCTCCATAAGGGCATCATCTTTCCTTTGTCCGTTTTCTGGACACCATCTTTTCACATGTCTTTGAAGATCATGGACGTTTTCAAAGACCAGACCACAATCGTCACAGGAAGGCATATCTTCTGTAGGTGTGACGTTTTGGAAATCCGAACCGATGGATTGGTTGGTTGAAGGAACCGATGCGTGGTACGTCCGATCGGTAGGAATATCTGTCAGAGAATGAGGGAAATTCTCTGCTCCTTGCTGTTTTATAGGATTCAAGATTTCAATGGATTGGTAGGTTGACGGAACCGACCCATAAGCAAAGGAAAAGATTTTCAAAGAATCCATGCATTTTCATTATATAAACATTAGAGCCCCCTAACACTAGCTCTAACTCAGGGGCCATGATATTCACAAATATCAAAGAGGCATTCTTGCTCCTCATGACTATTTACATAGTTCATTGATTGATTTAATACCCAGGCGCAGAAAAAAATATTTTGAAAGAATCTATTCATTTTCACCATATAATCTTTATAGCCCCGCCCTAGCACTAGAACCCCTAACCCTGGGGCCTTGAAATTAACAATTGTGGAAGAAGCAGCCTTATTCAACATAACGATACACTTGGTTAGTTTAGCTTTTTACCGTTCCGTAATGCGAATTTACTCATTATAATCAATATGCCATTAAGCGAACAAATTCTTAAATGAAATCAATAAAGTTTGTTGAGGCATTGAAATCAATGCTTCAAATTGCATTGGCATCAACTAACGTATACAAAACAGGGGATGATAACTCATTTCTGGGTGCCTGATCCCTCCTCTGGCATTTTAATTGATCCATTTTCATATATGTGTGTTTGATATAATTACATTGATGTGATTTGTAGAAAAAAGATCACTGTAAGCTATATTTATTAGTTATTTCAGTTAAGTGTGTTGTTTTGCATTACGTCACGATCTTTTTCGACAGATAAATTCAGCGAGAACAATTCACGCCCGCTGTGTGATTAGTCAATTCGTATTATCAACATTGACACGGAAATAGTCTGTTCCATGAGCAACCAATCAGGGATTAGAAGAAAATTCCAGTCGCAAAGCTTGCAATTAGGAGGCGTGTAATATTTTCCCTTGAGCACAGCTGTCATCATAGGTTGTGACGTAATGCACAACTGAACACTTAAATGAAATTATCCATATTATTACATATTCAAGAAACATTTGAAGAAAAGTTTTTTTATTCATAAATAAGCATAAAAAAATGACATACTGAAATAAAAAGAATAATTTGTGTGTGAGAGAGAGAGATTATTAGTATACAAGAGTACTAGTATACAATATTGATCTACATAAGATGTTTGCGAATATGGTTTATGTTTCAATCTTATGTCTATACATATATAAAAAGGGAAAAAAACATCTATGTAAGAGATGAAACAAAATCCGTAGTGACACAAGTACTGGAGTCAGTTGTCCGTAAATATTGATTTGAACACTAAACTATACATATAAAATAATATCTTAGAAGGAATATTGTTCCTGTCTATTTATGATTATATTTTATGTACATGTAGAAGAAGTGGGTCCAAAAGTCAAGCTAGACATATTTGAATCTAGCTCTGAAGCCCAATGCCTTTAAATTGGCGTTTGTCCTAAAAATGACCAACATTACTTGGCCAGTGGAGGTGAAGACATTTCTCGGTCTTTTGCCGCAGCAGAACCTGTAAATAAAAAGAATTATTTTTCTTAGATATCATACATTTATTGACAAAATTCAAGGGCAAGATTTGTCGGAATAAATATTTTATTATACCTTTCATTTTTTTTTTTACACACATGTATTTTGTACTTTCTTTTGTGATTTAACCTAAGGTCAGTCACTGTTGAACACCAACGATTATTGATTTTAAACACTTTATTTTCCTAATAGGTACCTGAACCAGTGGATAAACGAAAAGTGAAGAATGTTCCAAAGTGGACTTTTCCAATCAATTACCGATTACAAATTGCCTCTTCAACACACAGTAAAAAATAAAATTATTTTCAAGGTTTTGAAATGGCTTGCAATGGTTTTAATACCTGTTTAGATAATTTACAACAAAATATGTAAACGAAATTAATTAATAGGATGGATTAAAAAATAATTTATCATTGTAAAAGGCAAAATTTAATACAACCTGTTATTTATAGGTTAACAAGGCTGGGGGTGGCACCCATTTTCAGACAATACCGATCTCCTTTAAAAGAAGAGCTCCATATCAAGATATACAAAAATGATCAACATTTGAAACTAAAATGTATGATTCTTTTCTTTGCAAAATGAATGTTGACAGCTTAAGATACCGTATCTAAAGAAATAAGCTAAATTTGGTGGTTAATTTGTGGTTAAATTGTTGACCCCCAGCCTCCTTTAGAAACATAATTATGACGATAGTTCACTTTGTGCTCCTTTAACTTTTTGAAATGAAATAAAGATATAATAATATAATCCTTTTGCAGAAACACTGATCAAACAGGCAGTAAACATCTGGCAACAGCAAACCTGTATTTCTTTCGTCGAAAGATCATCAATTACTGCACCAGCAATCAATTTTAAGGAAGACGAACCTGAGTATAAAAACGTTGCCGACACGCGTCTTTAAAAAAAAACAAAAAAAAAACAACAACAAATGATTCAACTAAATTACTCTCAAATTTTCATCTTATTTTGAGTACCAATGATATTTTTTTTAGCAAATATTAGAACTTTTACAATTCTTAATATGTGTTTCCCACCCCCCTTTTTTTGTTCCTGGATAGAAAAATATGATTATAGAGTGCATGCTCAACGAATGAAATCTTGAAATATCTAAATGAAGTCAAAATCTGTCGCTTAAACAAACATTGTTGACATGCCTCTTTTATTTTATCAAAGGATATCAAAGTCAAAATGCTGGTCTTATGTTGGCAAAAAAAGTTCTGGTATTAACGACATAAATCTCGCTAAAGGCTGTAAATACGTAAGTCAAGCACTGAGTTTTTTTAATTTCATTTTTCATATTCATGCAAAAATTTCAGGGGGCTCGTACCATAAAGCTTGCTAAGATTTTGAATTAAGTAGGGTCTTAAGAGCGTTTTGGGCACACACCTAGGACCTGCCTAAGTACTACTTAAGCATGTCTTAATCCGTAACATAAAGCGAACTTAGAAAGGTCCTTATGATAATAATATACGCGCACTTCTTCTTCGTTGTTTGGTCTAACCAGTTCAGGTTCGGTGTCAATAGTGCGGTGGTACGTCTTGTAACTCCGAGCAAATTTCTGTAAACGATCAATGTATCGTTGGGATTGTTTGAATGTCATGTAACGATATATTTTAGTTTTGATCGTCTTGATGGCTCTCTCTGTAAAGTTGGATTTCACTTCAATGTTTTTAAAATAAAAATGTTCTATGTTTTGATCCTTTAAAACATTATTGAAGGCTTCGGATCGAAATTCTTTTCTTTTGTCCGTGCGAAGCTTTGTAGGGGGCCTCCCCTTACGCAAAACATCTTCGTACGCCTGGCCTTTCGTTGGCCCTTTCTTATCTTTTAAAGGTCGCAGCCACAGGTACTTGGAAAAGATAGCGATGATCAAGAGTGCAAACTGCATACCCTCATTTTCTTTGCTGAATTTTGTCATATCCATGAGATCAGCGTCCCATTGATCATCAAGGCAGCGACGACCACCTGATTGCGACGATAATGTCGTCCCAAGGTCGCTGCAGGGTTCTTGTTTCTGTAACCACCTTGTACGTACTGATGTAATATTTCCCCTCTTTTTGAACATATCTGAATAATTTATCCACTCCGGTAAAACTACCAGCTGTGGATGGATCGTGATACACTTGCTTGAGATATTCCTCCCACGACATGTTTTTTTTCTGGCATGTACAACGTTAAAATGAAGCTTAAATGTACCCCAACCCCTTTGATAATACCTAATCACGTGACCTATAATGACATAAATAACAGCACTGTTTTTTTCACTGTTTATTTGAGTAAGTGCAACAGTATACAATCGATAGTCCATTCATAAAACAATAATTGGGAATAGTCTCAAATTGTTATTTAACTTTTAAGGATTCATCACTGTCTTCTTCCATCTCGCTGTCGTCATCCCCTCTCTCTTGGTCTTCGCTTTCGGAAGCATCGTCGATCACCATATCCTTTTCGGGATCCCACATTTCTTTAAGGACAGGACGATCCTTATTCAAAGCCATTATGATAGCTCTGAGTTCGTCATAGCCTTCGGGCAGGAAATCTTTGACATCATCCATGACCTTTGTGTGAATGGATCCGTTTTGTAACGGAAGGATGTACAGGATGAGTTGTCCATACTTTTCTTAGAATTTCTTAAGGTCTTTAGAGTTCATCTTTTCCTCCGTTTGAACTCTGGCGTCTTCTCTTGATAGACCTTCCTTTGTGTATTTATCATATTTCAGGTCCCATGGTTTTTCGTTGTCTTCTAGATCTTTGGCCCTTTCCATGAGAAAGTTAAAGACTTCGTGTTCGTCACCATTTTCCTTCTCAATTTTGGTGTTAACGATTATCAACAAAACTAATTTACACACGAAATCTTATATGATAATATATTGAATAGGGTTACTTTCAAAGCAACAAAACTGAATGTCCACGATACAAATATGTGATATGCCGAAGTTTTATCCCCACAAAATGTGTGCTTCTACAGTACTGTAGATAAAGTAAATCCATAGTATGATAACTTTCTCATTGATTTCGATACATTCGTACTAATTAAGATTTTACTCTTCCCTCCACTAGATCAATACATCGGGTTCACGTCCGGAATTACTGGTCAACTAAGGAATCTTTTTTCCCATAAACACCTAGCTGATCCCACCATCTCTCGTATTTTTAATATTTATATAGTTTTTATGAGTTCTATCACTTTTAGTTTTAGTAATATCCTAAATATCAAAATGAAATATCGTAGTTAAGCAATGAAGACTTCTAATATTTATTCTAACTGAATTTAATTTAGGCACCTACAGGAAAACGTGTTCGATTCCAGTTCGTTGGGAGATTTCGTATTACTTGCAGCAAAAGGTGTTTCGACTTTGTAGAGGTCCGTTACAAGAGTCTATCTAACACTGGACCAAGGTAAGCAATTTCAAATTATGTCTTTTTGATTTAGACAACGTCACCTACCGTACACTTCTTTTTCGTTACAATAAGGATCTGAAAAAAAAAAACCAAATTTATACCTTTCACATTCAAATCTTGAAAATAATTTTAAGTTTTATTCTAAATTTAATTTTATCGATGGTAAAGCATTCATTTTGTAAAAATTTCAAAAGTGTAAGACATAAATTAATTTAACCTTCCATCTCTTTTGGTTTTTTCTCGGTATTTTTAAGTGAATAAAAATTTCCATTATGAAAAAAAGGAAAAATACTCAACGTTGGAATAACAAACAAACATTATCTATGACGAAATACGAAAAACATTGCATAAGATTTATTTATTACTATGTAGATACATATTATAAAAATGTTTAAAGGAAAAATTGTGCTTCTTCAATATTATGAATTGCAACACCATTAAGAACCTATACATATATCTGGACCTAAACAAATCTAAACGAAAAAATCTAACATTACTAATGTTTCGCTGAGCGGGCATATAAAATATATATTTTACCGCTGAGTGAGATGGCGGCTTATGTCACATAATGCCCGGGGCTTAATCTCATTTTCGTTCGTTGGTGTTCAACAGTGACTGACCTTAGGTTAAATCACAAAAGAAAGTACAAAATACATGTGTGTAAAAAAAAAAATACCCTTAGACACCCCCGGGCTGATTCCTACGCATGAAGACCTTCCAATTGATATTGCACACGATACCCTTTTGGTAACCTTTTGATTTTGCACTTGATGACCCTGGAACATCCCCGGGCTGAACTCTACTCATTGAGACTTTCCATTTGATATGTCACAGGATACCTTTTGAATACTTTTTATTTTGCACATAATAACCCGTGACCACCTCCAGAATGACCTCTCCTCTTCAAGACCTTTCATTTGATAGGCCGCACCCTACCCTTCGGGAACACTTGACTCCAGGGCTAAACATAGATTAAAAAATCGGATTTTCCCGTTTTCCAATGTAAGTCACGTGATCAAAATTCAAATGCTGCCTCTTGATTGGTCCAAAGTTTGATGACGTCATTCGGCGCGAAATTCAAACCGTGGTCTATATGAGCCCACTCCACTACTAAGTAGGAAATACAATAGTTACAATTTGAATTTAAATATCCGGCTATATTGAGTTAATTCATCCTATAAGGGAACATATTGTCCACATTATAGTCAACGTCAATATGTACCTACCCCCAATACATGACCAACGTTAAGCTTTTCTCAATTATCAGTCAGGTTTACAAATTTCAGAACGGGGAGAGGAAGGTAACCAATAATACCGTGGATCCATAATATGTACAGGGAAAGTAAAACACACAATGTTTTCAGCAAAAATGTGTAATTTCTCAGCTGGCAAAAAAATGTGCGAGGGCCGTTCAAAAATTTCGCGGACTCATCTATGAATAAGGAGTATTCAGATTTGATAAAATGAAAAAGTATGTTTTATTTCAATCTAAGAAGTTGAAAAAGATTATTCTGAATTTGCATTCCCCAAGCGTTGTGTTTGTTCCACCCTATCTTCGGGGGATTTTCTTCAAAAAATTGAAAAGGGTCCTTACCCTCCCCTTGCCGTTCTGAAATTTCTAAACCTGGCTTGCTATTAAGAATAGCAGTAGGCCTGTTATTAAGTAGGTTTGTAAGGCAGCATCTTCAACTAAGTAAGATTCTATTTTTCCCCAAGTAATGATCCCCCAGTCCAAGAGTAGGGACACAAAGGGCGAACTATGTTTTACGCACAAATAAAATATAAGAATTTCTTATATAAATCTCAAGAGCAAAATATATATCAGTCATATGTATATGGAACGAATGCTCTGCATTATCATGCGATATATGACAGATACTGATGGAGAACAATATGTTCAGTGAAAGTAATAACATTATTGCCAGCATCTACATGTATATGGACAAGACTGCAAAATGTGCCTTAACAATCATGAAATAGTGAAAATGCCTCGAATATCAAACGAGACACATCCGTGTAGTTTACAGAAACATAAGTGTAGTTTACACACCAATTTTATTCACGAGAAAAATGTAAAAACAGATGAATATCTATGCAATATTACTGTGAGGAGACAATATGTACTGTGAAAGTGGGGCACAAAAGGTTCTCAGCTGAAGACCATATTTATTAATATCAATGTACTACAATATGTGCAGTGAGAGTGACCGAGGACAAATGTAAAAAAGACAACATTTGCACACACCCTGATATTTTTATTGCAATTAACAATTCTTCAATATACAACATCCTATTTAATGACAATAACATCACTGGAATCGAGTGCATATGTTTGATAAATCATACTGGAAAATAGATATGCTCAGATTAAATTCGAGATAATTTTTCAATTTTAAAAACACTTCTTATTTACGTCTTTGAAAAACTTTATTTTATTTTAGTCCTAATAAGAGAAAGCTTTTTACGTTTAAAAGGATGGTATTTTTACAGAGGGGTCTTAAGTTCAGGTTTGAAAATAAAATTAGTACAAATGTATTAAATTTGAACTTTATATTTCATGAAATTTTTAAAGCAAATATCTTCAAACTTCAAAAGCAAAAGGTATGTAAGCATGATGATGTGGCAGATATAACTTGTGTTATTTGTGCAATTTTGTGCAAAACAGAAGATAGAATTTTCAGTTGTCGATTGTTTAAACGGTACAAAAGAATATCTCTAAATTATCGTAAGATGCATCTGACGTCACTTAGAATGAAGATGGCGATGTGCAGTTTCTGTGATATATACGGTGGATGTGGACGATAATGCCAATTAATCAAATTGAAAGTAATTACTAATGTATAGTAACACCAACAACATACTGAAAACTTTTTACAGGAACTGTGCCCAGTAATCAATATTTTCAAATACTAGATACAAAATGCTGAAAAGGTGCTGAATTTAAATTGACTATGAAACTAACACCACATTGAAAAAATCATTAATATATCGCGAACAATCCTTAAACATACATGTACTCATGTGTATTCTGTTAATCAGTTTTATTCACAAAAACATTATTTTCCCACAGTTATACTAGACATTGTGCTCTCAGAAAATTAATTTTCACATAAAATAGTACAGGATGTTTCAACAAACATGTCCCAACTTTTTATGTCTGTAGTTTTGCACGATAATGAAATTTGTCTAAAATAATCACTGTATTTTTAACCCGTTTTTATTATGATATAAACAATATAAAATAAAGTCATAACGTTGTTTCCATTGAAGTTTTGATTACATTAAAAAGAAATACAGGTATTTTTTTTTCTTCAGAAATGGATCTATGGATTTTTATTAACTTAGCAATACAAACAGAATATCTCCAAAATCATCAGTATTAGTGCTTAAGATTTTGATAAAAAGTACTTACATGAAAACCGTCTTTCTACTAAACAGAAAATTTTCATTAAAAATGTCCAAATATATGTCATAAAGGACTCTAGAGACAAAATGAGGATGCTGACTGAAAATTTTGTGACTTTTAGAACACATAAAAATGACGTTAATTTGAAAAGTGCTGCTGACGTTCAATCTTTAAAAATGCTTGTCTTAAAAAAATAATTGATTCAGAATTACTTAAACTTTGATATTGATAAAATTGTTTGGTTATATGTTTTTCATTTTTACCAAAAAATTCTTTCGTTCATAGTGCCTAACTTTATATTGCAACCACAAAGTCGGGACATGTTTGCTGAAAAACCCTGTATTTCTTGAGATTAAAAAGAGTATTGACACCAATTTGTGAAAAGAGTGTCTATTTAAAAAAAAAAAGAGTCGATGACAATGTTGGGAAAATAAGGTATTGCAAAATTTATGTGATCTACACTACATGTACCAAAAACAACATTTATATTTATACAGTCTTTTTTTTAATCATTATTTATTTCAAAGATTTTGCATGTAAAAACAAAATTGATATATTTTTCACCATCATGTATGTAATGCTAAATAATAATATTCTAAACCAATTGTTAGTATTTACACCTTGAAAAAAATACCTCAAAAATATTTTAAGTATATAACCAATGGAAGATAAAAGCAACCTAAAAATGTAGTGAATCTTAATTATTCTTAATTGCTGTACCACAAGACTTTATAAAAAAAAACATGACATTAATAAAATATTAAATTTTGCTGTGGTATTTATAAGCATTAAATTATGATGAATGTTTATTTCCTTATCCAGATAATTTTAAAATTAAAAAAATTCTCACCTGCTTTTTACTGAAAATAAATCCTCAGTGTATCTTTTCATCTTTATTTTCATAGTTCGAACTGTATTGGTACATCTAAAAAAAATAAATTTATTATTAACTATTAAAATGAAATAAATTTGCATGAATACATACATATACAAGGGCAATTAATTTTTATATTTTATTAAAGTGTGTATATATAGCTAAAGTAAATCAAAAATTATGAATTTTTTTCACAGTCAAACTAAATAATGCCTTATAATATGAATGCATGTGTTTGCGTCCGTCTCTAATTTATACACACTTCCCTAAATACTCTTTAGCCCCCCCCCCCCCAAAAAAAAAACAACAACACACACACACACACACCATCACACATCCTCACACACACACACACACACTAATCAACAATGCAGTCTATACCCGAAAACACATATTAATTTTTCATTTCATACACAAAAACTTAAGTGACATCTTCTGTTACATTCTCCTCCTAATATTATAAGATTTTCAAGAGTAAGTTAATTTCCTTTCTAAATTAAACACAAATCTCTACATTTTTTTTTACCTGTGCCTAGGGTAGAACCATTCCTATTGATTTCCGGGTGGCCGTATCCACTGATTGTTAATTTTTTCTTCCATTTGCATCATAATTTATTGGTTTTTAGAATAGATGGAATCCCTCTCGTAAGACTCCATAAATTGTGTTCCAATATTTCACAAGACATGTCTCTTTCATTTTCATTAATTGATTGATGACTTACTTGGTCACTCACAAATTTATTCCATTTTAAACAGTTGAAAATACATCATTAGCTCATTGTTTATTTTCCTGGTGTCAGTTTTGCCACATGTTGTTAGAAACTTCTTTTGACAGGAGAGTCAACCATTTTTTGTCTTCAGTGCAAAAGAGTCAGCAAAGTGAAATAACTCTCGGTCAATTTTCATGAAAAATGATGATTTCAGGCGATTGGAAAACAACATTTAACTGATTTACCCACCTCAAATCTTTTTGTATCTTTTAGATCTAAGTTCTATCTTACTGAAAAAATCTTTTATATAAGCTGAAATTGCCTGCAAAAATTTCTATGCACGTGAAGAAATAGGTATACCTTTGTATTCATTTCATGACAATCTTCGTGTAAATTGATCTGTATTATATTAAAAACCTTGAGTTAAATTGAATAAAATTTATATGCCAAGAAACTTTGATTACTTAGCTTTAAAATGAGACCTATGTTACATTCTCAACTTTTCTACGTTTAGGAAGCATGGAATTACTTTGCATGGTGTTGACAATCAGGTCATTTTCGCCATGGAAAAATATTTCAAGGCCGTTTCTATGGAAACCAAGGAAGCACTGCCCCAAATTTACCCACCTATAGTCTTTATATATGACACTATTTAATATTATATTTATAAAATGAAATGCCATGATAGTGCGTGGCCAAGCATTTTTGGTCCTTACAGAGAATTGATGTTAAAATGTCTCAGCAGGTGTAGAGGATTTTCGGGATACATCTGGCGAGCCAAGGTCATAACCTGTTGTCTGTCCACAGGATTGTTAAATAGGACCAGGTAATGGCAATTTCGTCTCTGGGTGGGGTCCTTGTTGTAGTATAGGTTTTAATTGAAGGCTATGACGGACATTTTTCTGTGATGACTGCTCTCCGTAAATAATTCGTTGATTCTGGAATCTTTGGAAGCCGTAGACATCAGATCATCCAAAATCACGAGATTCCTCGTTCTGGAATGTATAAAGGAATCTTGATACAGTTTTAAAGGTATTCCTTGAATAAATTTGACCTTGGGATAAACGGTACTCTGAATGACATCATACAATGGTTGCCAACGTTTGTAGAGCCATATGATTCTCTCGGGAGAAGGCCATATTACTTTCAAGCAGTATTGCAAGAGCATTTTGCAGAAATACGTCTTGCCACAACACGTGGGGCCCTAAATATTCGCAGTAAAGGGATGCCTGAAGACAAAGTCCTGGTGCCGTTGCTGTGAAGGAAGAGTCGCTGGTGGCGGCGGTGGTGGCTTGAGTAGCAGCGGCGTGTACTCCAGCGGCGGTGGCAGAGGCGTGATCATCTGTAGCGGCGGCGGTGGCTTGAATGGTGGCGGCGGTGGCTTGAATGGTGGCGGCGTGAATTCCAGCGGCGGTGGCGGCGGCGGCGACGTGATCACCTGCGGTGGCGACGGCATTCCCATCATTCTGCGCACACTTCGCTGATGCCCCTTTAAGACATCCTTTCGGGAAAACCAGCCTCGGAAATCGTCGACCTGGACTTTAAGCATGTTGACTCTTCCGCAGACGCTCTTAAAATGTGACCAATTTATTCTTGAATCATCTTTTTATAGTTTTTAGGCCAAGGAACTTGTCATGGCTGCGGGTCGAAATATCAGAGTCAGACTTATCCCGTCACTCAAGAAAGTGGCATGCTCATAACCTTTATCTCTTATTTCCATGCATATCTTTTTCAACTCTTGGATTTACATCAGAACTGGGTACGGTTTCGTTGAAGATCTGATTCTTCTGGACTCCAAAACGACACGCCTCAGCAATGGTCTGTATAGTTCACCCACCTCAGAAGTGTCGCATGCGTCGCAGTAAATGAAAAGCTCCTTCTTTGTGGTCTTGACAGGGGTTGTGATATTAAATTCACTTAATTCTAATGTGCACTGTTCCTTTAACACCCATGTTTTGGGCAATGTGAAGGTGAAATCATAAGGTTTGTTGCTTGGGAACAGGTGTTTGCCCTCCGAAGATCGAAGAACTAGCGTCGATGCCATTTTTTGATAATGAAGAGATTTACGATCGTTCAGAGCATTTATACTATTAGAAAATTCTTAAATACTGCTTTTCATTTTGAGACTTCATAAATTTGGAAAATAAAAAATGAATGTCAAAAAAAAATCATAAATTAAGGCTTTTTATTCGGATCCAAACAGCAGAACAGTATAAATGTGATTTTAATGAACTTTTATGGGAAGAAAATTCATCTGTAGGATGAGAAGAAAAAAGTCTTGTAAAAGTTTTAGGGACAGACCTTTCTGTGTTAAAAAATCAAAATATAGAAAAGAAATATTCAGCATATGCATATTTTGAATTTTATGGAGATGGTTGAATTATTTTCTGAAGTCAAGATATCACTTTGAAGCCGATATTAAGGCTCCATAGAGTCAGAGACGTCTGGGTTTTCTTATAGACTTCCATCATGGTAGTCCCCAGTCCCCTGTAAAAATGAAGGGTAAAGTTAAAACGGAAAAGATTTATTCAAATTCCTACGTTATCAGGCAAAATGTATTCTGTAACCAAACGAAAGATCTTGTCACTTATAATGCAAATAAAAAGAAATAAGAGAGTCCTAGCTCCAACCAAATAAAATGGTAACCGTTATGTTTTTTTGCAGGAAACAGACAAAAAACTCGCCACAATGCTTATTATTTAAAAAAGAAGATACTTTAGAACACAAATTTTTTTACTGTGCTTGTGTTGCAACTTTTTGGAACCATTTTATAACATGGCGTTATGATCTACATATATTCAATATAGAAAAGCTTCTTGACAAAATGTTTTTTTTATGTCTATATGAGAGAAAATGTGATGGGATGAATTACTGCAATTTGCTAGCAAAATCATATATACCTTATGTGTCTACAACTAATTTGGATCATGTTTCTATCTGGTGAAAAAGAAATTACTCATAAAAAAAATCAGTGTATTTCTCAAAAAGTAATTTAGATAATTTTAATGAAGTTTGGCAACCAATATTAGATGTATTATAATGATGTTAAAATCAAATAATTTCATCCGTAATATTTTTGAATTTTCTTTGTAAAAATAATGAACATTTAATAAGTATCAGTTTGTGTAGATAGTAAGATCCACAACAATTTTTAATGTTCTATGAATCAAAAACATTGTCTGGTTAGATGTAGATAGATGTTTTTGTCCATAGTTAAATTAGTTGCATGCTGTTTTGTTTTATAACATTGTACATGAATTAAGAAAGAGCCAATAAAAAAAATTCCTTTATTTCATTTCCATACAGAATTGTGATCGATTGTTTTAAGACCTTACTGAAAGGAGTATTGTTTAACCTTTGATCTTTAGGCTCCTCCACGAAAACGTATTCGCCTGGAATTCGTTGGGACGTTTCGCTTTAGATGCAACTCGAGGTGTTTAGACTATGCAGAGGTTCGTTTCGGGAGTATGTCAAACACAGGACCAAGGTATGTACATTTGCAATGCATACTTACATGTACTAAGTTTAATGATCCAATATTTATGTCGATCATTTCAAGAAAAAATCTCTAATAATACAATACCAGTACACTTTTTGCTATATCTTCTTCCTTTTATTCATATATGAAATTTTGATCGTGAAAATTATAAAGTTTTTGAAATCAAATGAATGTTAAGCTTTAAATCACGATTAAAAGCAAAACTGCTATTAATATAGACTGTTTACCTTATCAGTTTTTAAAAAAATTTACTGCGAATGATAAAAACGAAATACGATTTTTTTTCAGGTACTGCTGTATCAAAAGACCTACAAGAGTATTTTGCTCCAGCGGCCGAGTAATGCTGCTCGTTTTCAGGGCAGACGCCAGATACGTAGCAAAGGGTTTCAGGGCAAAATACAGAATTGTCTAAACAAAATGTAAGCCTATGATTCTCCTCTTCTTAATCAAATTTAAAGTTTCATAAAAAGAAATAATGTCATGTCTATTACTTCCTCTTTCAGTCTCTCAAGCTATTTTGTTAAAATGTGTAGTCTTGTTCGTGTACACATGTGAGCTGTTTGATGCTTTTATTACCGAGTATACAGTGTACATAATTATATATATACTAGTATGCACATATTATAAGCTGTATTTAAATCGAATTGTTGTTCATTCATAAAGAGAGATAGGCCTAAAATAATTATTATTTTCATACGCCATCAATTGCAAAATTTCTGTGTTTTAATGTATTTAAATATTAACGTAAATAGATCTAAGTATTTGCAATGCCATGTAACTGATCCTGACTTTCTCAAGAAAATAATTCATTTAATTCTGTATTTACAAATTAATATGAGTACTTATGTTTCTTTCTTTTTTTCAGGATACTGAATTCGAAAGGAAACAAATGCTTTACTTCTCTCTCTCTCTCTCCCTCTTTCTCTCTCTCTCTCTCTCTCTCTCTCTCTCTCTCTCTCTCTCTCTCTCTCTCTCTCTCTCTGCTTTCTGTGATTAAACATGTACGAAAGTTATATACGCTAAGAAATAAAGTTTTGTATCAACTTTAACTTTTTGTTTATTTCGTTCTTTTTTATTGTCTTATCAATCGAAATTCAGGTTACTTTTATCAACAGGAACCGAACAACTTAAATTCATTAATCGATGGATCTCTAGCCTTTTTATCATCATGAACTTTCTACGTTTTCATGACAATTGATTTTGATTGTAAATGGTTTAATAATTAAATTATTTAAAAAAAGAAAACCCACAGAAAAGTGCCAAAAATGTTTCACAAACAATGAAAATATCTCAATCAGATAGAGAATTCAAACCTTTTCTGGCGATTGTGTAAAAAAAAAAATCAAAATTCACAATATTGTTAATACTTTTCTAGTTATCTGACAAATTATTATGGCAAAAATGTTTATAATTTTAATTTTGAAAAATATAAGATACTTATCAATATCAAAAAATCATTACTTTAATTAAATTATATTTAAGGATATATGCAACGTACCTTACCTACTGTTAGTTCCTTAAGATATTCCTAAATTAAGATTAAAATGTAATGAGATGTTCGTGGACAAAAAATCAGCATGCATTACGAGGAAATTTTAAAAGATGTCAACTGATGAAAATTCCTGTTTACTTTAAAGAAAAAAATATATAAGTTAGTGAAGTTAACATGCATATATTTAAGTATTGAAACTCTTCAACTCCTCGACAAAAGGAGAGGAAAGTTAAATTAGTTGAAACAATCTCACCTATTTCGTCACGTGTTTTTCTGTAAATAAAGTAATTCCTACTCTGCTTTACTGGTAGTTAAAGGAAAATTTAACATTCATAGATGATGTTCAAGCTCTCAAAACTACTTCCGGGTGTTTGCGGGCGAAAATCACATTCTATGTTACGCAAGAAGGACACATCTGTGTAAAAATGACAATATTGGTGCTATTCCAACTACTACTATCGAAACTTCTTAAGTTGCTTCACAACACTCTGTCAACAGTAAATTGCCAATTGTCGTATTGTAATTTGATTCACTGATATGAGAGGAGTTGCAAATAAGATATGGGTACCCAAAAACCTAACAGACGGACGGACATCCCGATTCTGTATATCCTCTTGCTTTTCAAACGGG